>JARHVA010009776.1:157500-268933 GCA_037957365.1 Torreya grandis | reverse complement strand
TTCAAAGCATTTTTAAATTGATATTGACCTCTTTTGTGAAACATGAAAGTGGTTGATTTGGTTCCCTACGCCCGCGCCCCCCCCCCCCCCCCCCAATTTTCCATTATGCTATGTTTTCTTGAGTCCTTAATATTAAATTTCACACTTTTCCATGGTGAGATTACTCGTGAATTTGAATTCAAATTCCTATATTTACATATGTACCATATTCCATTTATATCAAGTATCATATATTAAAATCATGTAAAAAAAGATATCAATTATCCTCAACAAGATAACATATTCTCTACCATTATTTCACTCTATCTACTAAAGTCTTGTCACTACATAATTATAACAAAAATAGGATTGCATTTAGTGAAATAAAATATAATTTAATTTTGTGAAAACTAGGTTTCATAAGGATGGGAGTTACATACACACATTTTCTTATTGACATGCATGAGCATGCTAAGTGTCAAGTTATAAAACCATTATCAATGACAATATGGGTACTAAATGAGGTAGTCCCTTCACCCAAATAACTAATATTTTATGTATTATTAGTTTCAAATTGAGCTCAAGTGAATAAGAAGTAATTTTTACGTTTGTGTGCATCATTATACATATTGACTATTAGGAAGTGAAGTCATTATTTAATTAGGTGAGGTGGTAACCACTACTCATGTTGGTGAGGTGTTAGTTACTATTCATGTTGTGAGGTGGCATGTGGGGTGTATTTATCCACTAAAGCACATTGAATGCCTTTGTATTGTGTATATGGATGGATGTGGGGAAAAATTACTTGTGGGGCTCCTTGATTGTGAGTGTTGTCTTATGTCAAAAGGTGATTGATTACCTTTTTATTTTTTTGCACATGTAGGTGGAAGACAAAAACCACTATTCACCACTATTCACTCATGTGGAGTGGGGATGCCATATTTTAATGACACATGGTGGTGGAGATCTTGTCAAAAATAGATTCCCTACTTTTTACCTTTGACACATTTGGGAGATGACTGCTACTATTGATTAATATGCATCCATGTGGATTATGGTGCATTTTTGGCCTCATGGATTTTTCTCTCTCTTCTCTTCTCTCATAATTTCTATAAAATACATGATACTCCTTTGCATTTGTAAGTTTTTATGATAAAATTACATAAGATTTGTATTTGTAAGATTTTTAATGAGTTTTCATTTTTTAATACAAGTGTAATCCATTCTCAGAAGGATATTTTTATGTAAGCTAAGATAAAGAAGGCCAAACTTGAGGAGAATTTTTAAAGAGAAGGATTTGTTAAAGTTAATAGAAGTTTGAAGCTACCGTTGCCCCATGGTTTTTCCTTGCATATTGTAAGGTTTCCAAGTAAATCTTTACATCTTTGTGTTATCCCATTACTTCATTGTATTTTAAATTTTTTTCCACATCTATTTCTTGTATAGATTTTATATTTTCCCTAACATCTGGTATCATAGCTAAGCTCTTTAAAAAACCATGTGGTTGAGTGTTTTTTTCAAGTAGGGAGTCTTACGCAAATGGGATCTACAAAAATGATAGAGTAACCAAGTTTAATATTGAGAAATTTGATGGCATGAATTTATCCCTATGGAAGATGAAGGTGGAGGATCTATTGGTTTAAAATGACCAAGTTCTTGCCTTGAAAGGTCTTGAAATTAAAACCAACATCATGATAGATGAGGAGTGGATCAAGATGGATAGGAAGGCAATTTATATAATATGTATTTGTCTTACATATTTTATTCTCTTTAATTTTGTTGAGGAGAAGACTATAGAATAATTATGGGAGATGTTTAACAAGCTTTATCAGACAAAATCAGCAAAATATATTTTTTCTTAAAGAAGTAAATATGTAGCTTGAGGATGAAGGAGAGTTCATCTATATCAGATCACCTAAATGATTTTAATACTCTTATAAATAATCTAGTCTCCATTAGTGTAAATATGGAGGATGAAGACAAATAAATTGCCTTATTATGTTCCCTCCCTAATTTTTGGGATCATTTGGTGATGACCATCAACAATTAATCATCAAGAACTCTAAAGTTTGATGATGTTATTGCCACTTTGCTTCGATAAGATTTAAGGAGAAAGTATTTTATGTGTTCCTCTAAAAATGAAGCCTTATATGTGAGAGGTTAACCCAATTATAGGAGAAAACAAGGTAGATCACTATCTAGATCTAGTCCAAGAGGCACAAGCTAAAAATAAAGTTGAGGCATTGTGGGAAGTGAAGACACTTGAATAAATAATTTTAGAAACTGAAGAAGGAAATGAAGTATGGAAATTATAATTCACCTTCAACTAAGTCTAGCACAATATATTCATAATAAATGATAGTATGTGAAACTTTGTGCCTCAATAAAAACATAACTCTTTCCAATGCTTAGGTTTTGAATTCAGGTGCATCTTTTCACATGTCTCCAAATAGAAATTGGTTTGTTAGTTATCAGCCTTATAGTGAAGGGTTTGTATATTTGGGTGATGATCATCATTTATAGATTATGGGAAGAGGGTATATAAGGATCAGGTTGGATGATAGAAGAATAAAGATATTAAAGGATGTACGACATATTCCTGATTTTAGGAAGAATATGATTTCCATCAACATGATGGATGAGCTGAGGTATTATTATACCTTTGGTAAAGGTCATTATATAATTACCAAAGGATTATCAGTGGTAGAAAAAGGATAATTTTATGATTCCTCGTATCATTTTTACAAATATTCAATGACAAATATTATAGCAACAATAACTTTAGACAATGCTCTGGATGTAGTATTGTTATGACATCAACACCTTAGACACATGAGTGAGAAAGGCTTGAAATTTTTTCATGATTGATGTATGTTATCTATAATTAAGTATTTCAATTTAGACTTTTGTGAGCACTATATCTCTGGTAAATAAAAGAGAGCTTAGTTTATTGTAACCGTAGGTAAATTTTTTAATTTCTTATAACTTTTTCATTCTGATATATTTGGACCAATCCCCACTTAGTCTATAAATGGTAGGAAGTATTTTATAACCTTTATAGATGAGTATTATAGAAGAGTTTGAGTGTATTTTTTGAAAAATAAATAATATCTTTTGATAAATTTATATAATTTAAGGTATGGGTAGAGAGTTTGGAAAAATATATTTTATATCCCAGGTCAAATAATGGAAGATGATATTGCTCTAAGAAGTTTGATACATTTTCTACATAATAAGGGATTAAACATGAAAATATTGGTCCATATAATCCATAATAGAATGGTGTAACTAAGCAAATGGACCAAACAATCATGGAACATGCAAGATGCATGCTTAGTGAATCTAAGCTGGATAATGGATTTTAGTCAGAGGTTGTTAATACTATTTTTTATTTTATTAATAAGTAACTTATAGTTACATTGGATAGAAGGAATCTAAGGAGGTTTGGTTTGTTAAGTCAGTTGATTATTCTGATTTACAAGCATTTGGTTATGAAGCATTTGTCCATGTGCTTAAAAAAAGGTCTAAACTTGATTTAAAATTAAGGAAATGTGTTTTTCTTGGCTATAGAGATACATTAAAGGGATACGGATTGTGGGATCCTACTAACCAAAAGGTAATTGTTAGTCGAGATGTTGTTTTTATTGAAAAAAACATGCAATGGAAGGAGGTGAAATAAACACTTGAGGTTATGCCTATTAAGGTAGTTAATGAAGGAGAAGATGAAAAGAAGAATGTTGAAGCTTATCATTAGCATGCAGAGCACCAAGTTCAATAGCCACAATTTATAAGATCCACACGTATCAAAAATATTCTAGCAAGGTATTCTCCTATTTTTAAGTCCTATTTTGCTTTGTTAACTGATAAGGGTGAACCTAGTTCATTTCAGTAAGATAGAGAATCTAAAAATTCAAAAAAATAGAAGAAATCCATGGAAGATGAAACGAGAGCACTGCATAAGAATGAAACATGGGAACTTGTGGATCTCTCACCTAGATAAAGACTATTGGTAATAAGTTGGTGTATAAACTGAAGAAGGATAGTGATGGGCTATTGGAATGATATAAAGCTCACTTGGTGGAAAAATCTTATGTACAAAAGTCAAGTAAAGACTTCAATAGAATATTCTCTCTAGTTTTAAAGTTAACTATTATTAGAGTTTTACTTACTCTTATAGCAGCTTAGAATCTAGAACTGGAGTAGCTTGTTGTTAAAACTACATTCCTACATAATGATCTTGAGGAAGAGATTTAAATGGATCAACCTAAGGGCTATGAATAAAGAGGAAAAAAACATTTGGTTTATAGACTAAATAAATCATTGTAAAAATTGAAACAATAACCAAGGATGTGGTACAAGAAATTTTATACCTTCATGAAGAGCCAAGGTTTTAGCAGAAGTGTAGTTGATCATTATGCATACTATAAAAGTTTTGATGATGGAAGATTTATTATATTGCTGCTATATATTGATGATATATTTGTTTTAGATCACAACATGAAGAAAATAAATAATTTAAAGGAAAAATAGGATAAGACATTTGAAATGAAGGATTTAGGAGTAAAAAATTGAATTTTAGGGATAAAGATACATAGGGACAAGAAAGGATAGAAGATCTGGTTATATAAAAATACATATATAGAAATGATTTTTCAACACTTAAATATGGATAATGCAAAACTAGTCAGTACCCCACTTCCTACACACTTCAATTTGTCTTCTGAGTAGTGTCCTAGAATAGAAGAGGAGAAGACAAGCATGCCTCATGTATCATATTCATTAGTAGTAGGAATCCTCATGTATGTCATGGTGTGCACTAGACTAGATATTTCTCAAGCAAAGGGAGTTTTGATGTAGTTAATGAAAATATTGGTAAGGAGCATTGGTCTATAGTGAAGTTGATATTCAAATATTTGAGAGCCACTTTAGATGTTGTTATATGCTATGGAGAAGTAGATTTACAAATCAAAGGTTTTACAAATTTAGATTTTGGTGGTGATAGAGATGGATGAAATTTCACTATAGGGTACACTTTTAATTTTTTTGGTGAAACTATAAGTTGGGCTTCTAAGTTACAACTAATAGTGGATTTATCAACCCACTGAATCAGAATGTGTTTGTAACTAAAGCTTGTAAAGAGGTAATATGTTTAAAGTGACTATTGTGTGACTTCATATAAATGTAGGAAATGATTAATTTGCATTATGATAGTCATAATGCAATTTAATTTATAAAGAATTCAACATTTCATGATCATAAAAAACATATTGACATCAAGTATCACTTCATTAGGAGTGTGGTTGAGGATGGTAGAATCCTATTAAAAAAATTGACGCTGAATACAAATTGCAAACATGTTAAAAAATCCTATTATGGTATAAAAGTTTGAGTGGTGTAAAAATTCTCTAGGTTTGTTAAAATTGTGATGAAGGAAACATCAGGGCATTAATGTAGCTAGATGGTAGAATACATAGGTGTATTAATTCTTGAATATTGACTTCAAGTGGGAAAATGTTAGGAAGTGAAGTCATTATTCAGTCTGGTGAGGTAGCAATAATTATTCATTTTGGTGAGGTGGTAGTTACTACTCATGCTGGTGAGGTAACATCTGGTGTGCATTTATCCATTAAGGCACATGGTATGCCTTTGGATTTTGCACATGGATGGATGTGGAGAAAAATTCCTTGTGGGGATCCTTGATTGTGAGTGTTGTATTATGTCAAATGGTGATTATCAACCTTTTTGATTTTTGTGCACATGTACGTGGAAGACAAAGACCACTATTAAACATTATTCACTCATGTGGAGAGGGGATGATATATTTTAATGACACATGGTGGTGGAGATATTGTCAAAATTAGATTCCCTACTTTTCACCTTTGGCACATGTGGGAGACAATAATTACTTTTAACTACTATGCATCCATGTGGAGTATGGCACATTTTTTTGCCTCCTTAGAATTTTCTCTCTTCTCTTATCTCTTTTAATTTATATAAAATGCATGATAATACTTTATATTTTTAAGTCTCTATGCCAAAATTGCATAAGCCTTATATTTGTAACCTTTTTAAGGAGTTGAATTTTTTAAACTAAGTGTAAGCCATTCTTGGAAAGAGCTTTGTATGTAAGCTAAGAGTGAGAAGGCTAAGATTGAGAAGGATTTGTAAAGAGAAGATTTTTATGAAGTTAACATAAGTCTAAAGATACCATTTTACCATGGTTTTTTCTTTGCATGTTGCATGGTTTCCATGTAAATCTCTGTGTCTTTGTGTTATCTTGTTGTTTCATTGTATTATTACATATTTTCTACATCTATTTTTTGCATAGGTTATATATTTTCCCTAAAATTGAAGGGATGTTTCTAGGTATCATCTTGTTTATAACCTCACAATAAGCATTTAATATGTAAATAATCATGAAATAAGAAAATACCCATGAAATAATGAAGATCAACACCAAATATATTTAGTGGGCCAAGATGTCCAACTATGAATTAAATTTAAAAATACCCTTAAGTTAGAGTAGCACCAAACATTATTCCTTATGGGGAAGGAATCATTCCATTATCATATCCTTTTTGAAGGGGAAACCTCCTTATTGAAGCATACACTTCAATTATAATATTTATCCTTGTATGAATGAGTTAATTGTATTCCCCTTTCCACTATGTAATTTTAAACATGTACAAGATACTACCACTTCTTGGCCTTTCATGGATAGATTTTGCTTTACTCAATATCCAAATCTTGTACCCAAATTCTCTCCACTCTTACAACACCTCCCAAATAATCCAAACACTAGAACAACCACTCATAGCTAGGAGAACAATGAGATAACATGAAAAAAGACCCAAAATTGTAATTGTATACCATGCATATAATTCTAAGACCTCTCATTGATGTATTTGAATTCAACATAGCTCATACTTATTCTCTCTCACCTTGAAACATTCCAAATATCTCAAACAAACCATCATAAGGAAGTGGAAATGTTTGCAACCATTATCATTCCCATGTTTTGAATTCTGGTGAAACTACCACCATATGCAAACCAATAATTATAAAACTATTGGGATGGTTTCATAGTGGTTAATTAATCATCACTTACAAATATCAATGATTACATAACTATTGGGGCCACTTTCAAAAACTGATTGTTATGTCATCTATGATAAACCCCTCAAATTCAAGTGCTAAAAGTTATTGACTTCACCATTCTGGGGATATTCAAATCATCTTCATACTATTTTTTCCACTAGAACTTATCTTATCTGATTTCTTAACATGAAGTGTCTTACAAACATTAATTACATAAATTGAGAATATTCAAAATGTTTAGTAAATATAGCTAGTATGTTAAAATCCAAATTTGGTTTTGAATTACATAGATATCAATAGCTCTGCCTTTAAATAGTTGATTACAATAATATAAGTAAACATATATCTAAATCAATATCTCTATTAGACACAAAGAAAACATTAAGTTTTTTTTAACTCTTCCCTCTAATTAACATTATGTGTTAGGTTATATAATTTCATTATACATTACATTTTTTAGCCTCCATGATAAAGCTCCCCATTTGAGTTGGAGGTCCATGTTTAAGTAAAGTAGGGGTTCTAAATAAAAACATCTTTTATTTCATTTAAAATGGTTCTATCTCATATGTTTAAGGTTTTTTTTATGAATTTTATATTTTATATTGAATTTTTAATTATTTGTTATGTTTGTATAAATTGAGAATTATTTTTAGTTATTAAATTGAAGGTTTGTAGTTTAATTTTTTTTTTTTTTTTTTGGGGGGGGGGGGAGAAATTTTCATATTTTTTGATGTATGTATGTATGTGTGACAACATATATAGGTAAACTATCCCATTAATTAATAATTTATATTTAGTTATATTTTAAAATATATAATAAATTTCAAAACTCTTTATTATTATAATGATCTTTAGTTTCTTTATATTATAGGATGGATGTATAAATATATGTATAACATAATAATTTATACTATTAAATTATTTTATATTTATTATTTGACAATTGAAAATATTCCCTATGAATTTATTTGATAGTGTTAAAAAATGTTGTAACTAGAAGTAGTGAGATTTAGATGAGAATAAGGTTATCATGGGATAGATACCTGCATATAAGTTACTAATTTGTATCCATCTTTGAATGTTAATTATTTATTGATGAAATTATTTAAATTAAAATATTTGTTTATGAATTTATTTAAATTCAACTATATATTGATGAATTTATTTAAATTCAACTATTTATTGATGAATTTATTTATGTGCATCAATAGAAATATCATTTATTTGAATAATTTGAACAAGTAAAACAATTTAAAGAAAAATACTAAATTGTGAAGGATTTATATCAATATAGCTTTCCCCATTTAAGTACTTATTATCAAAGGATATATTTGTGATTAATTTTTTACTTACCAAATTCTTAACTCTTACTAAATAGTTATATTGATTTTTAGATATTAACAAATTCAATATCAATAGATGAAAAAACTACTAATATATATGAAGATAGGAAGACTCCTAAATCTCATACACTTAATCTCAAATACTTAAATAAAATTTTTATACAAAATAAAATTAATATATTTAAATTAAATTTAACATTTTTTATTAAATAATTAATTTGAGAGGGCTCTTTGTTAGAATAGAAAAGAGGTGTTTGCAAAGGTGATTTCATCAAAATAGTTCCAAATGTTGTGTCATCTCCAAATTATTCTATTTTATTACAAACCATTAGTAACCAGACATTAAAAATTTAGAGGGAGGTCCAAAAATACCTATAAAACTTTATCTAGATGGATTTATCTCTGGTGATCATATTAATCTAATTTAATTATTTTTTTACCCATGTGCCTAGAATTATACAAATTTGATATCTAGATCTTCATGAGGAATTATTTACTAAAAAATTGTAAGGATGAATAAAATATAAGTATTAAAAAATACTTTAAAATATTTTTGCATATATCCTATAGTGCTCTGAAAATAATTGTTTTTCAAAACTAGGTGATTTAGGTCTATGTATAACCCTAAAAACCAACTTAATTATCTATTTCAAAAATAGAAAATACCCATAAGCTAAAAAAATAGCTTGGATGTTTTAAATAGGTCCTTAAATATATCCGGATTGAAAATTATCTTTAATAGTTATTTTTAAATCACTTAATTATTTTTATTTTTTTCTTTACTACATTTTATAACGACCTGAAATAGCCCAAGATTTTTTATGTTTAATACATAGATTATTCATGGTGATAATTATGTTAGATAGAATAAAAAGGGGAAGACTCACTTGAAATTTGAGGAGATATGGCTAGTTGTTGATGGAACATGCACCTAACATGCCTTAGATGTTGACCACCAATGTAATTTTGAAAAAGTGAAATAGAAGGTGAAATTGATAATTATGTTCAAGATATTGGATGAGGTCCAACCTCATATCCGAGATGTTACTTTAGCCAAATATTCTTAATAAAAACTTAGTGCCATTTATAATTACAATAAATATAATACCATATTTCATCTACAAAGCCAACATCATTGTCTCAAATGAGAACTACGTGAAAAAATTAAATGATTACTGCATCATGTTGCAACATTGTGTGCCTCATTCTTTTGATTGGGTGTGAAAGTGTTCAATGAATCTCTGGTACCCAATGTCCTAAGAGTGTTTCTCCTCACATACAAGATATTTTTTACTTCTCTAAATATATCATATAAGAAACCATAACAAGAAGAATCCATGTATGTATAAGAGGAAGAACATGCACCTACATCACATCAAAAGGGGAAGAAGCCCATAAAGCCTTCAAAACAATATCCTTAGTAGACAAGACACTAGAAATAGCAAGGAAACAAAATTCATTCCAAAATTTTATATCTAATATATGGAAATACAGGGCATGCACTAAAGAATTTATAGTCCACAAGGATTGAAGAAGAAAACATAATTTGCACCCAACTAAAAGAAGCCTTCCCCACAATAACAACATGGGAACATTGCAGAAGATAATGATCCTTAAAATGAAAATTTTGTATTTGCTACACATATAAATGAGGATTGGATTTTACTACATGGATTTTAGTGACACAAGGCACATGACCTGATGGAAGGATTGGTTAACCACCTTTAACTATTTAACATATCATGGTAATGTATCTCTCAGTGATGATTCATCATATAGTTTCCAAGGTTGTGGTGATATTTATTTATCTCTCTTGGAAATGATGTTTGTAAATTCATAGATCTCCTATATGATTTAATACTAATAAAATATATAATATATATAAGTCAACTACTTGATCATAGAATCAACATTAGTTTCGCAAGTGTCTTATTTGTATATTAATGTTAACTTTGTGAACAAGTATTGGATTATTTATAAAATCTTCCTTTAAATCATATCTGTTGCGTTCAATTTTTATAAATCTAATCAATTCAAAAAATTGATGTATTTGGAAATGAAATTAGTTTCAACTTCTTGATTTTAATCTAAGTAACCTTACAAGATTCCAAACACCAAAGGATGTAGAAATGGGTAAAGGTTATGAAACTAGGGGGAAAACTTGTATAATGTCAAGATCCTTGTCACCTATATATAAGACAATTTAGGGTATTTATTTCAAGCATATATATATATATATGTGTGTGTGTGTGTGTGTGTGTGTGTGTGTGTGTGTGTGTGTGTGTGTGTGTGTGTGTGTGTGTGTGTGTGTGTGTGTGTGTGTGTGTGTGTGTGTGTGTGTGTGTGTGTGTGTGTGTGTGTGTGTATAATAAATATTCTAACAAGATGCTTAAAGATAACATACAAGTGCCTAGGTGCTCACACGCACACAAATGTCTTCATACAAGACTATGTCTCTCCAATATATGATTTTATCTAAATATGTTGATATTAATATAGGGGAAGGAGAAGTATTTATTTATAAAAAAAAATAGGAATTCTTGAAATATGTCGATTGACTAGATGAAATCACACTCACTCTTGTTGGTTAGGTGACTTCCTTATATTCAATTGGACTATTTAGTTAGACAAATGTTTTCTATTTGATAATTAAAAAAATAGGAATAACAAAAAAATTGTAAACTTAGGTTATATAATATCTACCCTAAGTAAACTTAAATCTATGATGTGAATAAAAACCTGAACCAACACCCACCCTTCCATTAAATTTAGGAGGTGTTCACTGATATGCCCTTAACTTGTAGTTTGTATTGGGTTATGTGTGGCTAATTTGTGGCTATCATAACTTTTAATAAAGCCATACAATCATTTCTATAGATTCATATTGATATTAGGGGCTACCTACGTAGTCCCAATAGCATAATTAAGGTATATATATGAGGTGGTTGATGGGGTATATGCCCAAAACTTATTTAAAAATAGATTTAAATTTTATAGAGAATACTCATAAACAAAAAAGGCAACAATCATAAAAAAATAAAAGGCAACACTAATTATTCATTATTCTTATAGAACAATATATAAATATTTTATTCATGCAAAAATCTATTTGTAATATTATATCATAATTTAACATACTATTTTTAAGAAATACTGATCCTATAATTAACCAAACTTCATATTTTTTAGCATTTTTTGAAACTTGATATTTTTAGCAATTTTGAATGTGAGCTCAAATGGGTCTATAAAACATCACTTATTAATTTACATATATAAAATTCTTAGGGGTAACGTATAAATATAATTTCACTCCCTATATATAAAATAAACCAATCTCATAAAGTTCTATGAAATGTGAAAAAATATAAAATGTAATTTTTGGCCTTTAGATATCTTATTCAGTTTTGAAAATGTGATTAACATGGTGATAAGTGATTAAAATTGCTTATAGTTGAAGATATTTTTTAAAAAGGTGCTCAAATGGAGTACTAGGTCAAAAGTTATTTGTTTTGTAAGATATGCTTTAGCGTCAATAGTGGTAAGTAATTAATTATCATATTATGAATTTTATTCTTATTATAAGGTTGTGAAGATTTCCCCCTCAAAGCGGTTTAGTCGTAGACTTCATTATTTTTATCTTATTTAAAATATATTTTTATCTATTGTTATGATTCAACTTTAGTGGTATAGTAATTTTAGACACATAAAATTAATCATTAAGTGTTTTAGAATGTTTATCTTGGCATCCTCACCTTCACTTGGTCTATTCTCCATTTTGTTAACTTGTAATCTATAATATATCTTTCATTATTTTGTAATCACTAAAAATACCATACAAACATCCTTAATTTAGCTACATTCATCCATATTCAGCCCATAAGATCCTTTCAAAAACATCCCCCTTGTCTATGGTCTTTTGGGACAACTCCACACTATGCAGGCAAGGCCACATTGAAGCCTTATCCCCTAGTGTAACATTGTCTTCCATGCTACATTAGTCACTTTTTTGAATTTATACATTTCAAAATGGCTATCCTATAATTTTGGTAAAGTTTGTTAGTGAGATTATTATAAATATTATCTTATAAAGGCATATCAAGGATATTAATTACAACATCACTAGATCTCTCTAATAATTACACTGCACACTAAGTAAAAGAGCACTAATTTCTACTTCAACTCTATAGTATTCCAATGATCATAACCCAAGTCTGGATATTATTTGTTTAGGTCAAGGGTATCCTTTATCAATCATTTCATTCAATCTTATAGCTATATTCATTCTAGTTACATCATTATGGATCACATAATCACTATAGGATGGAGAATTGTATCGACTTTAGGCCCATTTGGGTTATGTAGGAAATACTCAGTTATAAAGGGTTTCTAAGGCTAGCTTATCCATCCTTACTAACCCATTTTTATTCCCCCTTTTTTTTATCTAATTTCTATCTAGTACATGTGTAGGATCTAGCATTTTCTATTTTGTAGGTCTTCTATACAATAACATAGATCACTAATTTTAGTAGTAAACCCTTACAGTTGTACATACTCAAATATAAAATTAGGAATGTGATCAACCAAAACACAACCATAATATACAGACAGGGCTACAATTCCCCTTACCCACCTCCCACAAACTTATCCCAACGAACTATGAATTACTATTTTTAGCATAACTTTGTCTGCAGGAAAATTTTACACATCTTCCAGTTATAATGAGCTTACATATTCAAATCTATTTTTGTATTTTGTGAGGTTTGCACATCTTTAGGCCTTTTACTATTTTTTAACAAGTTTATTATTTGTGTAAATTATGTATCATATTGTATATTGATTATATTTCATTATCAGTGTAGTACATATCAATATTTATATTTTAATAAATTTATACAAATTAGTTTAAGTCTTATTATATTAAAAAGGGTTAAACATTTTAGTGAACTCATTATTTTTAGAACATTTATTTCTATTTTTCCTTAATTTTTGAGATATGAATTATTTCAATTTTTTTTAAATTATTGACACAAAGAAAATGGCCTTCAACTTTGGATAATATCTAACACAAAATGATTCAATTTCTTTGACATTGGATTAAATCTAACACTGAAGAATTTATCTTTTTACCTTGGATTATTTCAAAATAGAAGGTCTTTATTTTGACCTCAGGTTGAAATTTTATTTATTTTTAAAAAAATGTTCACTTTTCATTTTTCACTTTATTTTTCATTTTATTTTGCTTGTTTAGAAAATGTGCTCTCATAGTTTTAAACTAGTTACTGACTGTCGTGAAAGGCTACTAGTATCTATTTACATAAACCATGGATTGAGGGGTTTACCCTAATGCTCACAACCATAGTACAACATTAAACCTATAATTTAGTTTTCATGTGCATCACAATATATCAAAAACACCTAGGGTCCTTTGTTCACACCAATAAAAAGCCTATTTTATCCATCTGATTTATGGTGCACCTGAGATGAGTGTATCACCCAAGGAAGATACTCTCACTATACCCTCAAAACCAAGGTTAGTGGACTATAAGCATGGTTATACCTCAATAGTTATTTCTTTGAAACATTAGAATGACACTAATAAATGAATGAGGAAGTATATTTGAGAGCCCAGAAATGATTCAAACCCTTACCTAGATTGCCCTCATACCTTGATTTTTTTGGTATCATATTCATAGTCATTACCATTACTTGATTCACATTTTATTGTATTCATAGTCACTAAAATTTCATAAATTATATTTTAACACTACATGATTCATATTATATACCTCTAATCTATAGTGCTAGATTAAGTGGTCTTTCTATTTTGTATATGAAATTTCCTTTAGTCTCTTATGTAATGAAAAATAATGATGTTTTTTTCTCAAACCAATAATGTTACTATTTAAATTCATCAGGCTCCTACAGGTGAGGTATACATTGAAACTAATAATGAAAGTAATGAATATTATTAAGATGAACATAATGACAATGAAACTCACATTAATTGAAATGAGCTTAAGAAGTGGATCAAGAACAAGTGTGAGAACTATCTAAATTTTATTAAGGTATCCAACAGAACCCCCATAATGTTAATAAGGTCATCAATATTATTTTTGAAAAAAAAATTGAGAATCAAGCTAAGTTATCCATATCTATACCACAAGTGTTACCTTTTTAGGTTGTCAAATCCCCTACTTCTAATGTTGCTACTTCCATTATTTCAAATATTCCAATTACTACTTCTATGCCACCATATCTTGGTTTGGTAACATCACTTGGTCTCCAAAACATATCCATACCTATTGTAAACATTGAAAACCTGCACACAATGGGCCCAAACTTGGCCTCTCGACCACAAACAAGAATAACATAAGTCAAATTGACCTACTAGATAAACCCACCTTTTTTACTCAACTTAACCTTGACCCTCGACTTTTGATGATCACCCTAACTATTGATGGTCACCCTGACCACCGATGATCAGGTTCCACCATTTGAACCACTAAAAACCAACATCACTTTGACTTGGTTTACTATATTTATATTTTCTAATTCATGTGTGATCCCATGCATGTGAGAGTTAAAATTAGACATCAAGTTGGACCTATTGTTAACATATTGTTGCACCTCTCCTTCCTTCCTATAAAGAGAAAGGATCAAGAGGTGAAAAGGGGATCTAAAATCAATCAATCCTCATAACTATCAAGAGCTTGTGTATCCATAGTTTCTTTTGCAAGTGTTCTTCTAGTAATCTAGTGATATATCCATCATGATAGAGAACTGAAGTGTTAATGTCCATTAGCTAACAACCAAGTACTATTACTCTACTAGAATTTCTCTAGGCTCCACCACCTCAACCATTCATTGGATCAACCATCAACAAGCTAAGTATCTATTTTAATTATTTAGTCACTTCATACTTCATAATTAACCCAGCCCAAGCTAATATCTTAAAATCCAATTCTATAACCCTATGCAAACAACCTTTTATTACCTAGACCCAACCCACAGTAACCACTGACAATCATCCTGACTACCAATGGTATGTTTCAACCACTGACAGTTGCCTTAACCATTGATAGTTACCCTAACTACCAATGGACACCCCAACCACTGATGGTCACTGTGGCACAAAATAACATCAAGCTATTTTCACCCACTTAGCCTCAACCAAATCTAACTTTATTTGTCTCTACCTATTTACAGAGCCCTAGTCTATTTTTTGAAACACACTTGACCTATTTAGCATTAGTATTGACCTGCTTATTGCTATAATTAGTCAACTTCATCAATTTATTTATCAAGAATTTATTGTACTTAATTTCAATATCATCTATGATTTATGAAAGTTCTTTATGTTTCAATTTCTAAACTTAATTATTTAAAAGGCATGGAATGACAACCCCTGAGGAAGCTCTTGCTTCTTGGATCTAGCTAGCGCTAGGCAATCTACCCAACTATCTATCTAACTAACCATTTGCTTCAGTGCTATCTTATTTATAGGTCATTCCTCCCAAGCCAAATAGAAGTTCTCTACAATCATCTGATTTAATTCATGCACAACCAAACAAGTTTTTCAACCATACCCGTATCTAGTTTCTTTCTTCTTCCTTTCTTGGAATATAAGCTAAATTTTTTTAAAACATTATGGCATGCTTGGTGGGACCCTTGAGTCTCTACCTGAGTTTATTTTGTTTTCATCTATATGCTCTTCTCTTTATTTTATGCTCATAAACAAAAATAAAATTTATTTTGGGTTTAAATTCAACTACATACATTGGTTGCTTTCAAGTTTAGCTCACTTAGTTAAACTAAAGTAAAGTAAATCAATCATAGCATCACTTGTATCACACACAAAAACCAAACCACCTACATCAATCAAACATCAAAACAACTTGGCATAAGGCCCACTGGGATTTCATCACCTAGTGGTAACCTTATCCTTTCATGATAATCCTACATGGAGGTCATTACCAATAGGAGAACCAACTCAGCTCTCTAGTTGAGTATAAACTCTAGAAATCAGTATATACTAGCTAAGCAGCTGACATCCTTATCACTATAGTGCATGAAGTGAGGGGCTAGGCCCCAATACCGAGCCACATATTGAATTCTAATATAGATCCCTTTGAGAGCCTAAACACAACCTAAACCCAACCATAGACTTCTTTTCTAATACCCACTCTACAAGCCAATTTTAGTCACATGGTTCTTAAAGCTTAAGACATAAGCCAAAAGAGAGACTAAAAATAACTTTAGGACTTAATGTACCTTTTAATGTGTGTTTGATTTTCTTGTATTCTCTTTTTTTGAGATGTGATATTATTTGTGTTTTACTTTCTCCCTCATTTTTCATGGTTCTAACTTGATAACAACAAAAGAACCATGTATAATAGAATCCAACCAAACCATTCAACCTCTTCTACCTCCTCATCCATGGAGTATGTCTCTGAACCAAAATACTCTCCTCATCCTTATGGAATTCCTTATTTCCCTCAAGTAGTTCCCCAGGGAGATACAAAATTTTTCACCTTCTTAGATAACAATCATGTGGCCCTTCAGTATTATCTCAACACCATGCCTCACCATACCCCTACTTTAGTTTCACCTATAGACCCACCTTATGGCATGCCTTCCCACCTTATGGGGAACACTTATATTTCCATAGTCACCACCCAACCATTGACTACCCAAACATCTTCATCTACTAATAATCCATTTGATACTACTATGGAAAACTAACCTACCAACACCCTTACACCTTCCACCCCCACCAAAAACTCCTCTAACTTAGGAACAACCCAACCATTTACCACCTATACTCCACTCACCATGGGAGTGCCTACTACTAGCATTACCAACCTTCCTTTAGCTACCCCCAATCCACTAGTCACTACTCCACTTCAAAATCTTGTGGTGTCTATACCTTCTACCTTACCACCAATTAGTAAAAAGGTCACCACCTTTCTTATGGCTAAAAACCCAACCACAACTCCTACCAAACCCACCTTAACCTCTCAATGGGTTCCCATCACACTCAACCTAGGTTACATCCATAACCCATAAGGGCATGTATGTCTACCCACTACCCAACCACCTACATCCACCTACCCCTACATGGCATCCACCCAACCACTTGTGTCCACATATCAATATGTGGTAACCCCTAAACCCGATACTAATTATCAATATGTCAACTAACCACAATAGCAATATGCACCTTACAACCTTTCAGGTTTACAACCTTAAATAGATATAATGAAAATGCTAATGGATAAAATGACCACTCTAGAGTCATCTATCTCTAGTTATCATAACATTTTATCATATGACCAGATCTACAACAAGCCCATTCACCCATTTGTCCCTATCAGACCATATCCTCCTCGGTGGGAACTTCCCAAGTTTTCTAAATTTCAAAGTAAGGAGGACCCCCAATAACACCGTAGAGAATTTAGGCATTCATGTTATTTGATTGCCTATGATGATGCTCTCCTTCTTCACCCCTTCCCCATGTCCCTATTTAATCTAGCACTAGATTGGTATAGTGCCATCACCAAACACTCTCTCTTCTCCTTCATCTAGCTAGCCCAAACTTTCTTTGATCACTTTTCAATAAACATCTCTAAGAAAGTTTCCATCACTAACTTTACTCTATTCAATAATTTGATGATGAATCTATTGCTGATTTTGAGGCTCATTGGAGAATCCTAATAAATCAACTTTCCTTCTCTTTACCCCAACCTGAACTAATATAAATGTTTGATCAAGCATGGGACAAGCACATCTCTTCTACATTATGTGTTTAGAGCTTCAAAATCTTTGATGAATCTTTTACCATGGCACGTAAGCTATAAAATAGAGTCATCAATGAAGGAAAGTTAAAATTGAAAAACAAAAACTCTACCTACAAATCCAATGAGGTCTCTTATTCTAAACCAAGAAACCAAACCAACACTAATGAAAATATGGTTGTCCTTAAGACCACTCCTCCACCATTTATCAATCAACCAAACTCTTCTAACTCCTCAAATAAAAACATGAGGAACCAAAATTGAAACAATCAGAAGTAATTTACTCCACTTAGGGAATCTTATGCTTCAATCCTAGAAAGGTTGCTAAAAACTAATATCACACAGTTTCCTTTTATCAAACCCCCTCAACAATTTGATTCTTCTCATCTTGCACCTAGCTAGTACAATGATAAAGACCTATGTGCTTTCCCTCAAGTAGTTGGGCATGACATTAGTTAGTATAATACCTTCAAAAATGTTGTCCAAACCCTTATTGACAAGGGGGAACTTGTGTTGGATAACCCAAACACACCTCCAAACCAAGACCTTGACATTTTTAGACAACCTTTTCCCAATAATTCACCTACCAAAAATGAGAGAAACAAAGCTAAGTCCTCTCAAGATGCCTATACCATCAATATGGTTCTTGACACACTCATTGTTGACAAAGCTACCACCCAATCTACCTATTCTTCACCCTCTCCACTTATTGAGGTAATGGAGTCACCTTCCCTTCATTTGGAGACCCAAACTAAGGAAATACCATATTCCTCTCTTCCACTTATTGAGGTAGTGGAGTCATCAATCCCTTCTTTAATTGACATACCAAAGCAAGAAACCATCACCACTTTACCTTAGCCCTTAATTACCAAATAATTCACATCTCCTTTGGAAAACATTCCCAAAGAAGAGACCACCATATCTACACCTCCCACAAAGGAACCACCCATCCAAACCTTTCATCCTTTGATTGAGGAAAAGGATAATGTTACCATTCCCCTTCCTCAACCTATGGGTCTATCTTTTAAACCCACTACCCAAGGAACAAGACTAGTCTATAAACCATTCTCTAGAATAGTTTAGAGATTGGAATTTGTCTTCAAACCTGACATAGATTAAGCCACCTTTTGGCAGAAATTGGGGCACCCTTATATCACCAAACAAGAAACTCCAACCACATCTTTGACGAACCAACCCACATTTATATTATCCAACCTAATATTATATCAACCAAACCAATAAAAACTTCTACCAACCTAACCATTTCTTAACCATCCAAAGTAACCAAATCCCAAATAACCAAATCATCAACTATCACTCTAACCAAGCCAACCAAAAAACTTGGCATCTTCCCTACGTAGAGACTTAATCACCTATCTGTGAAAGTGGAGCTAACCTTACCAAACCCATCAACTAAACACCAAACCAAATCAACCAAGGAGGTAAAACCACCAAAAGGATAGGAGGATAAAGTTTTTCCTCCCTCAACCTTTCCCTCAATTTTGGGGCCTCATCCCTTTACCTTGATTAGGAAGCCAACTATTTCAATCAAAACCTAACCACCACTTTTGGTTACACAATCACACTTACTTTTTGACACACCCATCCTCACTGAGCCATCAATAACCAAACCAACTACTTTGAGGTCTTCTACATCCAACCCATCAAATTCCTTACCTAAACCAAAAACATCAATTAAGAGTACCATCTTACCCAAGACCTCTACCACCAAGCTTGTTTCTAAATTGACTTCCACCTCAACCACCAAGGCCAAAACCTCTAAAACCTCACCACTTTTAGCTGAGTCTTACTCAACTATTTTCCAAAGGTTATTATAAGCTTCTTTCTTGACCTTACCTCATAGTTGACCATTTGACCCTCTTGGTTGAAAACCAACTTGGTATAATGATCACCAGGTATGCTTATATCATAGAACACTTTGGCATGACATAGAGAACTACAAATCTCTCCAAACCATAATCCATTAGCTCTATGATGAGGATGATCTATTAATAAATGAACCTCCCACAAGCCCACTAGTAATCCAACAAACAACAACCAATAACCAACACCTACCTACTCCCCCACTCTCACCTCAAAGTGAGGGGGAACCAAACCAATCTCCTATCCCCACTCTTCCCTTTATCCATACTCTCCATGTAGTCACACAATCACATGCTCAGGAAAAAGATAAGGGGAAGGTGAAAGTGTCTATCACATGGGCATACCCATCCTCCACCTCCCAACCAAATAAAATCTAAAAATCTTCACCTTCAACCAAACCCAAGGTATTTATTTTGGGTAACTCTCAATCTAACCCCTCCAAATCAATAAGAAGAGTGGTTCTCAAACAACTTCACCAATCCAAAAAAAAAGATGAGCCTATACAAATTGATTTCTACCTCACCTCATCATTGTCAAGCAATGATAGAGGCATTGCAATCAATAGATTTCCAACCTAAAGACCCTTAACCTCTAGTAGTCTTTATTAGAGCTCTCCAAATTTCTAACCTTGTCACCTTCAAGGATTCAAAAATACCTTTTATCCATCCTAAAGACCCAGATCCCCCTCTTTTTATCATTACTTAAATCAACCAAAGCCACATCAAATGGGTTATGATTGATGATGGAGCCAATATTAATATCATTTCCTCTCATGCTTATGATCAACTTAAACTACCAAATAATGTCATGTCCAAAACCTTGGTCATCCTCTGATCTTTCAACAACACCATGGCCACTACTTTGGGAACTATTTTCCTTTGCATTCATTTAGGACCACACACACTACCAGAGCTCTTACATATAGTGGAAGGAAAATTTTAGTATAATGTTTTATTGGGATGACCTTGGATCTGATCCATGGGTTATGTACCCTCTACCCTTCATCATTACATCAAATTTGAGCAAGAAGGTTAGGTTATCACTATACAAGTTAACCCAAGTCCATTTTCATCATGCAATATGAATTATCAACCCAATTTCATCCTCTTACCTCCATCTAACACATCCTCATCATCTAAATACAAGCCCTCAACTCCAAAAGATGAACCCATATCATTTTATACCAACGAGGCATATACTAGCTCATCAATCCCCTTGGATCAAATCCCCACCATAGACCAGTTGGAATCAACATTCCAATGTCTTTCACTTTGGGAATATCAGCTCTGGACCCTTGACACCTTCCCTACTCCCCATAAGTATAGGTAACTTAACCACCAATTCAGGTATGACCCCAATATTAGAGCCATTGTACCCTTTAGAAATTCAAACTCTCAAAATCCTTTCATCTATGGGGGGCTTGATAAACCCCTTGGAATTTATGCCACCTCTTTTTCACCTTGACCATTCACTTTTAGATTCTCCTATCTAGACAAACCAGAATTTGCCAAAACATACCTCTACAGGTGTGCTTAGAAAGGATTTGGTCTTAGACAATATGAGCATGACCCACATGAGTTGATTTCAATTCAAACCTAAAAACCTCATGAAAAGCATGGCCTCATCTCCACACCACCTAAATAACAAACTAACTTGCCTCCCATTACCATTGTTGATGAGGACATCCCATCCTCATCGACCCCTTCCCCATCAAAACTAAAAGAGCCTCACATTTCCCCCCTAACTATTTTTATCAACATGATCATCCTTGGACCCTTGACCTATCAAAAGGATGGGGTGATCGTAACCATCCCTTTGACTCATCCTAATATGATAGGAAATGACTCTCTTACCATTAATATCATTCAATGTTAGGATGATGAACCATTCTCACCTATCTTGGTGCACCATATTCTTCCATCCATAAATATTTGCCTCTTAAGACTTCAACCATGTTGAATGAATCCACCATGGATATCAACTTGGGTACCTCTGATGAACTATGCATTATCAAAATTGGCCAATCTCTAAATTTTTAAGAGCTTCAAGACTTACCTTCCTTCCTTTAGAACCATAGCATGGCATTCAATTGGTCTTATAACAACATGCTTGACATCGACTCCTCCATCACTATCCATAACATAGTCACCAATCATGATGCTAAACCTATTAGGTATAACATTTGATGAATGTAACCTCACATAGCCCTTCTCATCAAATAAGAGATTCAACATCTCCTCTTTGTTACTTTCATTCAACTCATTGACTATCCTCAATGGGTCTCAAATGTCATGCCTGTCACCAAATCCACAAGGGGACTATGCATTTGTGTGGACTTTCATGACCTCAACCTTGCTTGCCCAAAATATGACTTCTCTTTACCAAGCATTGACCAACTAGTTGATCTTATAGCTGAATATGAGATGTTGTATCTCATAGATAGATTCTTAGGCTACAATCAAATCCTAATTGCCCCTGAAGATCAACACAAAACCATTTTTATCACCCCATATTTGAAACTTATGCTATAAGGGCATGCCTTTTGGACTAAAGAATACTGGTGAAACCTACCAACATGATATGACTTACATATATCATGACATCATCCATAAAATCATTAAGGACTATGTGGATGACCTTCTCAGGAAATATAAATATTGTAAAGATCATTTGGTCATTCTTAAAATCATCTTTGAGTGCCTCATCCATTACCATGTCCATCGTAACCCCAAGAAGTGCATTTTTGGGGTCTTATCAGGAAAGCTCCTTGGCTTTATTATTTCTCTTCAGGGAATTGAAATTGATCCCACTAAAATCAAATCAATCCTTGACATGCTTCCTCTTGTCAACCTCAAACAACCCCATAGTTTGTAGGGTAATCTCCAATCTATTCATCACTTTATCTCTCAGCTCTCAAATTGATGCTAACCCTTCCACCACCTTCTAAAGAAGGATGTCACTTTTAAATGGAATAGAGACTATCAAAAGGCCTTTGATTTTATTAAATAATACCTTTTGTTTTCACCTATTCTCACCCCTCCCAAGGATGATCAACCCTTCTACCTTTATATATCTCTGCCACTGATCACTCCCTAGGGGAAATGTTTGCTCATCAGGATGAACAACACAAAGAGAAATCCATCTACTACATCAATTGCATTCTTGTACAATACTAAAATAGATACACACATATCGATAATATTTGCCTAGCTTTAGTCTTTTTGGCCACCAAACTCTACCACTACCTTCAAAACCACAAGACCTATGTCATAGCCAATACATATCCACTCAAATATATGCACTCTAATCAATACTAAAATTAATGTATGACCAAGTGGCTCATGTTTTTATCTAATTTTGACCTTGATTTTATTTAATAGAAATCAATTAAAGGGAAAGTCAATGCTAACCATTTGGATGATTCACTATTAGTAGACAATCAACCTCCTCCTTTTGAGTTTCTTGATGAGTCCATCAAAACCCTCTCTCAGGCAGACTTCACCGATCAATAACCATGTTATTTGATGGATCCAAGTGTCAACATGGTGGGAGAGATAGCATCATCCTTATCCCCCTTCATAGTGAACCTCTTCCTTTATCCTTCAAACTATATTTTGAATGTACCAACAACATGGTTGAGTATGAATCCCTAGTCATAAGCCTCCAAACTATGTTAGCCTTGGGAGTTAAAATGGTCAACATATTTGGTGACTCTCAACTTGTAGTCAATCAAATCAATGGCTCCTCCTAATGTAAGAATGATGTTTTGCAACAGTAAAAGTAACTATTTGATGAACTCTTAACATCATTTTAATATTCTAAACCACCCCATGATCTACCAAAAAGTTTTTTTGATATAATGGCTTCCCTCACCTCTTAGATCTCATCTTCACCCTCTGACTCTAAACCATCTATCATTATCCAAAGACACTCCCAACCTTCTTATGTCAAACTAAATTCTCCCATCATCTATAATGTGGAGGAGATCCAACCTGATATTTGGTATTAATAGACTTTTGACTATCTTAACCTTATCATCATTCCTTTTGATCTTTCCAGGAATGCTCGAAGAGCATTCATCTAGAGTACCTCACATTATACCATTATGAGGGAATTCCTTATAAACATGGCTTTGATGATTTCCTCTTTTGTTGTCTACGTAGTCATGAAGCCTCTCATGCTATCAAAGAAATGTATGATGGGATCTTTGGGGGACACTTTAGTGGCCTCACCATGGCTAAATGCATCTTTTGCCTTGGTTATTAATAGCCTACCCTTAATCAAGACTGTTATAATTATGTGAAAAAGTGTGTTAAGTGTCAATAAGATGCCAATTTGCATAACACACCTAGCCATAATCTTTACATATCCATTGATTTCTAGCCTTTTCATAATGAGGTTTAGACCTTATTGGTGAAATTAACCCCCATTATTCATAGTGACATCATTCTATCATCACTACAACCAAGTATTTCACCAAGTGGGTCAAAGCTATTCCTCTTACCTCCACCAAAGCTGAAAATATTGTCCACTTTATCAACCATCACATCATC
Source organism: Torreya grandis (assembly GCA_037957365.1). Lineage (NCBI taxonomy): Eukaryota > Viridiplantae > Streptophyta > Pinopsida > Cupressales > Taxaceae > Torreya > Torreya grandis. The sequence continues at coordinate 244,282 of JARHVA010009776.1, read as the reverse complement.
TATTATTTCAGTGTTTCCCACAAAATTATCACTAGTAGTGGAAAATATTTTAAAAACAAACAAGTCCAAGGTCTTTGTGATGTATTTGGAATCAAGTTAAATTTCTCATCACCCTAGCATCCTCAAGTGAATGGATAGGTGGAGGCCTCTAACAAAACTCTTAACAACACGCTAACTAAAATGGTCAATGAATTTTTTCAAGATTAGCATTTGCACATCCATTTTTCCTTATGGTCATATCTCACTAGCATTAAAACCCCTATGGGTGTTACCCCATTCTCTCTTATGTTTGGAGTGGAGGTTGTCTTACCTATCGAAGTCCAAATTCCTTTACTTCACATATCCCTATAGGATATCATTTTTAAAGAAGATTATCGTTATCATGACTTAGCCTAGCTTGAGTTACTTGATGAGCATCACTTATTAAACCTTACCCATCTTTATGTCTATTAAGAGATAATCAAATACGCCTATAACAAACACCTTAAAATACAAAAATTCAATATCAGGGACCTCATCCTAAAGGAAAACCAACATGTCACCAATATGGATAAAATCAAGAAAGGTAAATTTTCTTTCAATTGGCTTGGACCTTATATCATAATGAACAAGTATGGATTAGGAGCTTACCATTTGTCCTCTCTCAAATGCAACCCAAAACTTGAGCCCCTTAATGCTTCACATCTACATCATTTTTTTTGTTAAAAGGATCAAAATCACCTTTTGTTTAACTTAAGCTCATCCCTTGCTTTCAAACACATTCATCTCCCTATTTGATGGGCAACCAATTCAAACTAAATCATGTGATTATCCATCACAATCATGGCCTAATCTTGAACAATGGGTACCATGGCTCTACCCATGGCATGATTGTCATGGTACATTCCAACCATTTTATAGGATGGATCCCCATCAACATTGTCACCTAAACCTCTATACACCTAATCAATATTCTTGTGCTTTTATTTTTGCCTTTATAAAGGCCAACCTTTAAGCCTATATAAGCAAGTCTATGTCAAGAAAATCAAAAATCAAAGCAAAGTCATAACCAAAAATAATCATGGGTCATTACTAGCACTCACAAACTACTCCCTTAAAGGACAACTATGGAAACATATTAGAATTGCTCAATATATGGTATACTTCTCCCTTGAAGGATATATTTCAAGAATCCTTGAACAAAGCAAACCAACTTAGACCACTCCCTTGAAGGATGGATGAGTAAAGCATTTGTCAAAAGCATAACAATTTCTTGGAAGTTTCCTACATCAATTAGCTTCCCCTAAACAACAACAAAGCAAAATACCTATTATCAAAATCAAAACAAAAGCAAACTAATCTTGAAAGCCATAATCAACTTTCAAAATCAAGATAATTTTGAAAGCCACAATCAACTCTCATAAGTAGGCTTCCCACATAGATCAATCTACACCTTAGATGACATAGACTTGTTTATACTAACTCTTTGGTAACTTCCTGAAGAGGCATGCTAGTCTCACAAAATGGTTTCATTTTCATCCATCTCCCCTTTATACACTTTCAAGCAATGGATTTTTGAGCTCACTTGACATTATGTGATCAAGACATATTTCTAACCAACTAATGAGCACTAATGTGAAGCATTTGAAGGGCTTATGTTCCTTAATCCAATCTAACTTTGGTTTTTTTTTAAGTCCTTTCTAAATAAGAAGCATCATTCCCTCTTCTTATCTTCTCATAACTGGTTGATATATTCACTTAGACATTTGTCTCTTGATTTTCTTTTCTTTCTCACATCTAGTGTTGTTATTCAACTTAATTTATGTGTTCTACCCTAATAAAAATGACCATAATCATAACCACATCACATCATATCAAGATATATCATGAAAAATAGTAGACATCATTAGCATAAACCATGTCCATAAACAATATCATAACCATCAATATCAATTAGCATTATATCATCCATGAACAATAAATCAATAAACCATTTTCACCACATGTCTAAATCTAAATAAGGAAACATATACTCATTAAATTTTAGAATAAACAAACATCATCATAACCATACATGTTATAAACATCATTATAACCATGAATAAACAAATAAAAATCCATCACATGCCTATTTAGGTGAGTCCACATCAGCAACCATATCACAATCATAATCAGTATAACATCATCAAATGATCAACATAAACATTATAAACATGAATCATAAGTAATAAACAAAGATCATATCTATAAATTGTGAGTCTATAATCATACATAAACATCACCATGTATACATACAACATATATACATGTATCTCTCTCAAAATATACATCTCACCACATTAGCTCATAGATTAGCATCAAAATGATATACAAGAAATATACTATCTCCCAGCCATATCATGACTATGCCCTTGGAGCACTACTATCTCTGGGAGCACCACTACCTCCTGGTGCTTATCCTCTCAAGGTACCTACCTATCAACCTATAGAAGCAACCCACTAGCCAAACTAGATCTATACTCACCCCATCGAGGCTCATCAAGACAATGTATCAAGACTATGGCCTTATAATAATAGAGCTCCTCCACTATGGATATATAACATACCATGGGGATAATGCCTGGTGGTCTTGTAGATGCTATGGTTCCTCCTCCAACTTGTCTCAAAGAGTCTCTCTCTTAGGTAATCAAGGCTATGTAGCTTTAGCCTGGTCCCTCTCACTTGTAATTATATCCACCTAACCCTGTGCCACTACCAAATGACCCTATAATGTTACCATGGTATCCTATGCCATATATAGTACTAATTGATCCTAATATCTCTCCATAATCACTACCTATACATCTAGGGAAACCCCCTATACCTATGTCTATTAACCTCTACTAGCTAGGTCGACATCCATTGGCTACTTACCACCATCATTACCCCTAAATTCAGCTACAACATAGAGTATCTGTACCATGATAAGTATCCATCTAAAAAACCTGCATCATCTATCTCAAACCTAACTGATAACTCCTCATGATCAAGAAAAACTTGTATGAGATGTAGTTCAAGAAGTAGAAGCGTTGCATCTTCCTTCCTATATCTTGAGAATAGACTCGAGATACCCTACACCAAGACAAACTATCACCAAACCCTATCAAATGGGATGAGCTCTATTTCACCATCACTCCTATTGAAGATCCACTTATATCTCTGTAGGGATAGAATATGTCTCCTATACCCATCCCACTCTAGAAAATTGATGTAGGGTCTCCAAATCATATCACCAACAATTAAGGCATCTAATGCCCCTCTAAACTAATAAATGTCATGTACCCCTCCTCCTAGTCTTGAAAGGCAAAAATCATCTCTGCACCACATGAATCCAACTCTAAACTCCATTTGTGCATACCCCTCTCATGACAACCCTGTCGGCCTAAGCACTTAGATGTGCTCATACACCCAACAGTGTAGAATGAATCCAAAGCTAATGCCATACCTCCTATAAGCTATAAAACCCCATAGATCCTTGTATATCTAGACCAATAGTACAGGCACCCAAATGAACACTATGCACCTTAGTAACATCTCAACTAGAACCCCTAGTAATAGATAGGGAAACCTCCCACTCCTTAAATTTGGAATAGCAAAACATGAGACCACCATCATCATCATGGTCATTAGTCTTCTATCATCTCTGGCCTTTTGATAAAGTAGAATATAGATAAAAACTCCATCATACCACCTATCAAAATCATGGTCATCTCCATATAGCATCTCTATGAAATCATCTCTCTCCTCTCTCTCAATATGATAAATTGACTCACCCTGAAGGGGTATCTATGTAATCTTATGCACATACTTAGGTAAAATCATCATCTCACTAGTGGGTAGTAGGAAGGTATTAATGTTTAGATCCCATCTCTTGATGAGGGCCACTATCATCATCATGTCTTATGACACATGCAAGTAATACAACATCGCACCAAGCCCCACCTCCTCTCTGTGAACCTAGTCCATAACCATCATACCTTGATGAATCTCTGCAAAGATCCAAGGCACCTAATCTTGTATATGAATATTATTTCATGCCTATAAAGTTTGATAGCAAACAAACTTAGTTTTTTATAATATTTTATCCTACAAACTTACCCTCTTACAACCTATGCCTATGGCTTATCCCTAAATCTGAGCCCTTAACCCACCTTATTTTTCACCTTAATCAATCAACCTTTTATCTCAACATTCCACCCTCTACCCCTTAAATTCTAGCGATAACTTACACTGTTCCTTATCAACCTCTATCATTTAAACATTACCCTTGACATCATTTTCTTAGCCAAAATCTTACCCAAATATTTAAAATCTAACAAACATCTACCCTTTTCAACAAAAAATAAAAGCATTTCCCACCTATATTGACCATTGATGATCATACCGATGGTCAGATGAACAACTTCTATTGGATATCAACCATCGATGGTCGATAATGACTATCAATGATTAGGTATGACCACTAATGATCACTATGTGTGATTGCTGATGGAATACCTAAACCCTACCTACCAAAAACATACAAAAAAACTAAAATCAAACCATAATTTTCTACTTAATCCCACCTCTACCCTCCCTTAACTAACCTACCCTAACCAATTTCAAAATTCACCTGCCACTTTCACTAAAAACCCAAGCAAACCCTATACCTAGGTCAAACCCCAAAACCCACCCACAAAATAATGACAAAACAACCAAATTTAACTCACAATGTATTTACAAACTCAAACTTACGCTATCAATTTAATACAACCCCTACCTCATTCCTTAGCCATCATCAAGGAGGAATCCTGGGACCCACTACTTGGCTATGTCCTTGTCCACCTTGTATCTTGGCTAGTTCCACCTTTTACAGCTTAGTCGACTCACTCCAACTAAACCACTAGCCTACTCAGCAAAATGTCTCATCACTTTCTCAAAAAATTCTAAGGAATAAAACACCAAAGTCAAAATCCTCAAATGAATGACAATAACACTCACTAGTGATTTTTGTTTCTTCCCTTTTAGGGTTTCCCCCTAACTGTTGATAGTTAGCATATTGGGTTTTCCATCCAAACCAAAACAATTTCAAAATTTTGGCACATACCTAACTTAATGCCCACCCATAGAGACTACCTTCTTTGTCCACCTTGACCACTAACCATATCACCTCACTATTATAAATTTTGGCCCAAACTAGTGTGTGGTTTACATTGACCTTGCCTTGGTCCTTTAGACTACAATGAAAATAATTTCCATGTTAAAATTTTTAGAACTTGCACTACCTTGCGCTCAACAAAACCCATTTGTTCCTTCTCAAGAACACTTCCTACCTTGGATACCTACAAGCACACTCGACTAATTATGTTTTTCCCAGTAGTACTTCCTACCTTTGATACCCAAAAAAACATAGACCTTACTTAGGAGACTTATGTTTACGAGTGTTCCCAACCACCATGCCTAAATGTGATCATGTGATTTAATTATCACTTGTCCTTCTAGCACCAACTTTACTTTTTACCAAATATGGCAACCTAGTCAATGCACAATTTTGGCTATCACACTTTTATCATACTTTGTACATGTGTTTTCACTTTGATGTCAAACATATCACCCATATTTTATCATCACCTTCACTACTCATCAAACCTGTACCCAATTCTATTTCATGTCATTGATTCCCAATTTGAGGGGGAACACCTCCTCCTATGCTCGAGGCAACTGAACCTTCAACCCATAATCCATTTTCATTTTGTAACTTATTGATATAAATTTCATAACAAAAAGGGGTAAAATGTAGACACTAGAAACCCACACATGATAAATATGAATGTCACAATTCCCCTAGACCATATTAGGATGCCCTTGGGCCTAACCTTGGCCTCTCAACCACAAACCAGACCTAACCCAAGTTAGATTGACCTAATGACTAAACCCACCTTTTTGACTCAACTTGACCTTGAACCTTAACTATTGATGATCACCCTAAGCATTGATGGTCACCCTAACCATTGAAAATTAGGTTCCACCATCTAAACCACTAAACACCAACATCACTCTAACTTACTTTTCTATAATTAGATTGTTTAATTTGTGTGTGATCCCATACATTCAAGAGTTAAAATTAGACAACAAGTTAGACCTCTTTTTAACATATTGTTGTACCTCTCCTTACTTCCTATAAAGAGAGAGGAACATGAGGTGAAAAGGGGATCCAGAATCAATCAATCCCCACAACTATCAAGAGCTTTTATATCTAGAGTTTATTTTGTAGGTGTTCTTCTATCAATCCAACAATCCATCCATCATGATAGAGAATCGAAGTATTTCCATTCATCAACCAACAACTAAGTATTGTTACTCTATCAGAATTGATCCAAGCTCCACCACCTCAACCATTCATCAGATCAACCACCAACAAGCTAATTATTTATTTTAATTATTCAATCACTTTATTTGTACTTTGTAATTAACATATCCCAAGATAATATCTTAGAAACTCATTTTGTAACCCCATATAAATAGCCTTTTATTACCCAGACCCAACCCATAATAACCACTAATGGTCATCCTGACCACCAATGGTCTATTTCAATAGCCAATAGTTGCCTCAACAACTGATGGTTACCCTAACTATTGACGATCACCCCAACTATTGATAGTCACTATGGAAAAAAATAATAACAAGTTATTTTCACCCACTTACCCTCAACCAAATCCAATTTTCGTTGTCTTTACCTATTCACAAAGCCCTTGTCTATTTTATGAACCATACCCAACCTATTTAGCATTAGTATTGACCTACTTACTACTATAATTAGTCAAATTCATAAATTTATTTATCAATCATTTCTTGTACTTAATTTTAGTATCTTTTATAATTTATGCAAGCACTTTATCATTAAATTTTTGAACTTATTTATTTAAAAGGCATATATTAATATCCCATGAGGAAGCTCTTGCTTCCCAAATCTAGCTAGCACTAGGAAATACACCCAACTATCTATCCAACCAACCATTTGATTCAGTTTTGTCTTATTTTTAGGTTATTCCTCCCAAGCCAAAGAGGAGCTCTATACAATCATCTAATTCAATGCACACACAACCAAATAGGTTTTTTAACCATACCCGTATCTAGTTTCTTTCTTCTTCCTTTTTTGGAATATAAGCTAAAATTATTTGAAACACCTATGAATACTCATGTTAATTACACTCTTATTAAATTTTCAAATTATACTATATATCATACCATCCTTGCATTACAAGCTAAGTTGGCCCATATTGAGCAATCCATTTCTCATGCTAGGCCTTCCATGGACTCATGTTCTTTGTTACATAACCCTTTGGCACATAAAATTTCATATAATATTATACCATTTGGATTTGTGGCTCCTAATATTCCTCTTTATGAAGGAAAATGTGATAATTAATAACATTTATGTGTGTTCCTTGCAACTTGTCTAGATGATGTAGATAATTATAAATTATTGATAAATATTTTTCCAATAATTCTAAAAGAGTATGGACCTCGATGGTTATATGATCTTATTATTTAATCATTAAAGGATTTAAATCATTTTGAAAATAATTTTTGACACACTTTTATATCAACATTCAATAAAATTTACATATGATCATATTATAAATCTCAAACAAGGCTCTAATGAAACAATCAATGAATATGTGTTAATATACAAGACTATACTTACCATAATGACAAATAAAATGGTCTAGCTTTGTGTCCAAGGTAATATTTTGTGGTATAGTTTCCAAGCATGGTTAAAATTTAAATAAGTCTCTAAGGTCATAAAATATATTATAAGCATGTCTTATAGGTCAATATTGCATTTTTAGAAGTCTTTAAGGAAAGGTGTATAAGGTCAAGTATAATGTATGTCTAGGATTGTCAAGTCAATTTCAAAGCTCACAAAGATGAAATATAAATGAAATAACACTTTAAATCTTATGAAATATATTTATCAAGTGCATAATGTCATTAATTGGTCAGAGTCATGAATTCTTCTAGTTCAACGTACAAAAGAAGATGAATAACTCAAATAAGGCAGTTTTGGTCACTTATACAGATAGAAAGGATCCATATTCAGGTGTAAATTCATTAAAATGTGTCTCTTAACCTACATCAAATCAATTTTATGAATAAAAACTTTCACATATCCAAATAATCTAAAATTTTCATCAGAATCTCCATCGAGCCCTTAACAGACTCATAATGGGCAATTTCATATGCTCATTCTATACAAAGGAGAGAGAATGGTGAAATAACATGTTTGGAATAAGATGGGATAATAATTGAATTAAAATTCATGTCCATACTTATCAAATTTGTGGCCCCTCCTTTATGAACAATCACTAATACCATGAGGTGCTCTTAAACCCTATCTAAACCTTATAGGCTCAATTTTGGGGATTTTCAATGAAAATGTGAACTCATTGGTGATGAATTAAGACTATGAAAGTAATTTTAGGAATTATATAGTCCTTTAAAACTATTTAAAATCATATTCATTTTTTTTAGGTCATAAATGAGAAGCATCTTTCAAGAATAGTGAATTTACAAGTTTAAGCATAGTGGGTTTTGTGTCTCCACCAAGATTCAAGTCCATATGAAGAGTATGGGAAAGTTTAAAGACCATATAAAGATTTATTGGGAATATTTAATATCCATAAATGATAATTTTAATGATATCAATGTCTAGGATTTCATAATTCTACTATCATAAGGCTCATTTCAAGAGATTTCAAACATAGGTTCCAAGTTATTCATCATTTCCACTATGACGAAATAATTTGAGGAGTCAGATATTTGGGTCAATATTAAATATTTTTTACACATTATTAAAATATCCTCAAATACCTCATTAATATCTCCTGGTCAACTAACCACTTATAGTCACCTCAAGCAATGTGTTAGTGGTGTGTGTATAGAAATGAAAATCAAATGAGTTGAGAAAAATCCATTTCACATGACCAAAAGATATGAGATAAAATCATGATCATGTAGATAATATTTCCAAGGATATAATTTTAAAAATATTCCAATGAAAAAACCTTCACAATTACAATAACTTTATACCTTAAGGCGTAGTACTTAAGAGAGCCCAATGTGGATACACAGGTCTATTATAGTCTTGATTGAGAAAGAGATTAATGGTGCAATGATTGAGTGGAAATATGGGACGTTAAAAATATAAATTAGGATAATATTATTAGGTTCACCCTAATTTTCATCATCAAAATACTAAAATAGTCTTAAAAGGGCTCATTCAAATGGAACCTAGTAGTATCAGAGTCCAAATGTGGACCTGCAGGTTGATGAAAATCAACAAATGAGGGTTTGATGTATAATGAGAATGTGAATGGGTGGGAATAAGATAAATTATAAACTATAAGAACTCTTAATCACTTTTAAAGTATCCCAAGGGATAAAAATATGGTTTAAGAAGGCTTACATTCACATTTGTAGTATAGGTAGTCCAAATCAAACACATAGGCCTGCCATAAGAAAATGAGTAAGAGAAATTGTATGATGAGATAAAAGGTCTGATAAAGGTCTTAAATGAGATAATAAATTTTTTAAATCCATGATAATATCATTCAAAACATCATAAGTTACAATGAATGAAGACTTACTCCTATGATATAATTCAGGTAGACATAATAGACACCTACAGGCAAGTTTTTGGATGACTGAAGAAATATGTGATCATAAATTCAACCCATGAGATTAAGATTGGGTTAATAAATTATTTCATTGAATACTAAAATATTAGAAGGTCCTAATTTAATGATAAATTGGTTAAAGGTAGTGAAAAGCCTAAAAAGACTAATTAGGCCTAGTAAGTCTAGATGAGCATACACAAGCCTGTGTATGAAGTTGGAAGAAAACCTACATGATTTAGGTGTTTTATTAAATGTAATGGAAAATTTTTATGAGTGATATTTCTTATAAAATTTCCATTATTTTTTTAATCATTGAGAAAGAAGGAGAACATGGGAAATCTTGTTAGGGCTAAATGAGTGTGATTGCTTACAAACCCTCATGAAGGGATAAAACATATTCTAAGATATATATTAAGGATTAATATGATTTTATATGTGTTTTAAAACGTTATATTATGTTTTTTATATTTTTAAAAATCATTTCCAACCATTAAAATTCACTTTGAAGGTTTTTTGGACCCAAAACCAATCTTTCGGTCTCTCACATAGTATGCCTCCCTGAGAAGTCACCTTGTAAAGTTCATAAATCCACAAAGGAGATTAATGGTGTTAAATGGATATTTTATATGATTATAGGGTCCTTATAATTAAAATTCAGGGCATTATTTCATTCATTTACCCTCACATCTCTATAAACAATCCTTAATATTGGAGGTCTCTCTAAACGTTGTCCTTACTTCAAAAAACAATTGAGAGAGCACAATATTTCACTTAGTACATAGAGGAAGTTTTACATTGGAATAAATGGTGTTTTGAGATGATTTATAGGTCCCTCCACTTACATCCTATGGTGTTATCAGATATAAATAGGATTTGTCTTCTATTAATAATCATTAAAACTATAACCCTTCTTAATCCCTTAAAAGAACTATAGGAGAGAAAAAGTGATCTAAATGAATTAGATTGGATTTATTTGGCTATGAGATGATCAATATGACCTTTATGGGCCTTATTTACACCTTAATATTCCATTGGTTGTCATGTGTGAAGACTAAAATGTATGGAATAAGCTTTAAAACTTAATTGTAGGGCTATTTGTGAGTGTACGATGTGGTAGTAATCTCTCAAATCAAGTAGGGAGGATTTGTAAGCCTAGGTAGAGATTATATATTCCTATACACACTTTTTTAGGTATCCTAATATGGTGTATGGGCTATTCTAATCACTAATTTAGGTCTATAAGATGATTGTACCACTATTGCAGACCTATAGAGTGTTATGGAGAGCTTGATGGACCTTGGAAACATGGCTAGGGATACTTGTTGATGATTTTCATAACCTTACTAAATCATGAATAATCCTAATCAAATGGATACCTATAGACCTTGTCAATGATATTTTTTTATACCATTGAAGAACTTTTGGATAGAGGTGTAGTAAAATTGATGGGTTTCAAGACACCTAATGACCTAACTACTATTAAAATATCAGTATCGAGAATCCTAAATTATATGCAAGGTGTCAAAGAGGAAATCAAATGGCATTTAAAGGTGATTTGATGACCAATGACTACCACTTGTCACTTCTCAAGATAAAATGAGGGTATTTTGAAGAAGAAGACAAGATGTGTCAAACAAATAGATAAAACCCTATGCCATTTGGGAGAGGAAACATTCTCAAGAAAGCAACACATGTCATTTAATACCTTATGAGACTATTCTAAAACCTCCTTATTGATTTTAAATCTTTTCATGAGTGCTTGATACTTATCATTTCTCTCTTTTATACCCTTTCTCTATCTCCTCTCTTTTCTCTATATATACATCCTTATTTGGATTTGTAATCATCCTTCACATAATTATGGTGAATCCCTACTCATTTGTATGCCTTAGATCAATAAATACTACTAGTTTTACCTAATTTTATTGTACTTACTGTGTATGTATGGATAATTTATCTATCCAAGTGATTTACTTAGTCTTCCTTGACATGTTGTCCTATTATAACACCTATATGAAGTTTGAAAGCTTATTTTGTAGGTCATGTGAAGTGTTTGAGTGAAGTTTAAAGGTTCAATGAGTTTTCCTATTCATTAGTGTCATTTTATACCTCTTTATTATTCCTCCTATCCTAAACATCTAACACAACCTCCATATTGAAATGCTAATGTGAGAAATTCAAATTAATAGTGGTGTATGTCTAGGTTAGTATCATAGTCTACATGTGCACATGAAACTAGCTAGTAGTGATCAATTGATTTAGTGTATCACCCCCTTAGTTTTCTTTCATGTTATTCCTCTTCCTTTTCCTTTGAAAGTTAGTAGTGTAGTTTTTATGAGCCTAATTGACATCAAGGGGAACTAGCCCTGTAATCTAAAAGTTTAGTCCACTTATAGATAACCCACAACCCATGACTAATTCCATTGTATATATCAAGTGAAATGGCTTGAAACATGCTCTCAAGGGTGCAATTTGAGTTATAATAGTTTTGGCACACTCAATGGGATTAGATTGGCAATCAATTGAAGGGTTTTTAGTGTTTTTCTTCAATGCACTAGCCTTTGGAGGAACCTCAACAAACATCAATGATGAATCTAAATATATTCATCTAGTTTTATCAGCCCAAGTATTATTTTAAGTTCTCTTTCATTCTTATCTTTATCATGAGATTTCATGGTTGGGATTGAGGTGGATGTTTTTTTTACTCAAGTTAGTGAGTTATATCAGTAGTATATTAACCCTTACCAATATCCAAATGAGTCATATCAGACCTATAATGAACCATATCCATCATACAATGATCCTACTTATTCTTCACATGATTTTAGTTATCCACATGACCAACTTTACTATTATCCTCTTTGGAAACCTAACTATCTCTCTAATGAACCTTGTCAAAGTCATGTTGTTCCTACCTCATCATTATCAAGACTTAAACATAATCATACTAGACCATGGAAAGATGATGACAAGTATTACGAGAGAAGTAGATCCTAGTCTAGTTTACCCTATCTATGACATTGATGATAGAAGATATTTATTAAAAAACTTTTAGAGTGGGTGGTCAATTGATGAAAAAGTAGACCATCCATCCAATTAAAATCTAGAGATTGAGGAGTTGATATACTTAACAAAGGATAAGTTAATTTTGTGGGAAATGAATCATATCCAATGCATCTAAGAACCTTCTTATTCCTCTCCTCTACCCAAGGTTCCAACATTCATTCCTAAAGAGAATCCTTTGCCTATACAAGCTCCTTCTATTCATCTCAAGAACTTCAAACTTTCCCATCTTGGAAATCAGTCTAAGCATGCATTCAAAATAAATAATAAGTGTTTTTTTACACTTTGAAAGAGATTTAATCCAAGGTAGAGTCTTTATATATTTAAACCCCACCCATCCCTCCTCAAGAACCTAAAGCCTTCCCATGTTGGAGGTTAATTCAAGAAGGCATCCAAAATAAAAAAGAAAGGCTTGTTGAGAAGCTTGAAGAACCTAAGACTTTCCCATCTTGGAAGTAAATTCAAAAAAGAATTAAAATGAAGAAGTAATTCCTTGTGGAGAAATTTGAAAACCAAAACATTCAAAAGTTTGAAGGATTAATTGGTGAATGGAGAGATAAAAAGGACAAGCTCGTTGATCATGAAAGCCCAAAGTTAGTTTGTGAGGTTGAACAACACATCATTGAGGAATAACATGTCCATTTGGAGATTTATGAAGTTCAAGTTGCAGTTTTAAGTGATCAAAGTGAGGGATATGAAGAAGACTCTTTAAGTTAACTTTAATAAGAACTCATCATTAGCACTTCCCTTAGTGAAGAAAAGAACACATCAGTCTTTGGCAATGAAGGGAAAGGTGATCTTCATCATGTAGCATCATAACTTGAGGGTGATGACATTCTTAAAGATGAGAATATCCCAAATGAATTGATAAAAATAGTAGCACAACCAACTAGTCAACTTAATGAGACTATGGATGATCAAGAACAATAGTTCCTAGAACCTTTTGATGAATTGGAGAAGCCATATGCAATTGAGATGAATTTGGAAATCTTCCAAGATGCCTCAAGTAGCCTAGAATAGGTAAAGGTCTATTTTGATTTTTATCCTTTGACTAAAAGTGTTATTCTTCCTTATTTTTATAAATAAGGATGGTTTGAGTTGAAAATGGAAGGATCTCAAGAGAATGTTTACATAGAAAATATCCATAAATAAGTTGCATCTGATTTTGATGTTGAAGGTTACCTAAATAAATAAGAGGAGGATTGGAGTAAGCTTGAAATAGAATCTAATGATCATCAATTAATTATATTTGAAGAGAAATACCAAGCTATTACAATTATGGGTGATTTTCCAAGCAATCACCATGAATTTCATGACAATATGTTGCATGCTTTCTTAAATCAACAAGATGTGGTTCAGGTTGTACCTCTTTAAAAGGCTATTCAAGAGAATGATAAGGATATGTGGTAATATTATTTGATCATATGCAATGAGTTTGATACTCTTAAAGGGTCTTCATATCATACATGACAGAATGAAGATGATTTTGAAGTTGTTCCTCTTCCTAGTGAGACATTGTTTCATGAGAGTTCAAGAAAACAAGAGCAAGATATGCTTCAAGAGAAAAATATACCAGTTTGCCAAGAATAAAGTAATCTTGAATATTTCCTTAATGATATGGCAATCACTCTCTTTCAAAATTATAGTCTTAAGGAGTATGAAGGAGGGACACTTGAACAAATCATAGTAGATAACTCTAAGTTAAGGTCTTCAAGATATCAAGAAGGTAATAATTGATAGGCATGAAGAAGTCATAAACAATTAGGATCAACCTATTGATGAGGTAGGTATGGTATTGTTTAGGCTAATAAACTAAGCTTGGGATGAGTATGACTTTGTTTTTAACTCACATAGTCAGCTCATGTATGAGGGAATGAAGCAAAAAGATTTGATTAGTAGTTTTAGAGACCATGAGTATGCCAACATCTCAAAATGTGGGTATAAGTTATCACTCCATGAGCAGTACCTGACTAAACTTCACTCAACATATGACAATATAATTTCATGGTGCCATGGTGATCTCAATATCTTTCCATTTGATCCTAGAGGGAGAATAAATGTTGAGGTAAGTTGTGTATAGTGGATTGTTTATGCTTTATTTTCCCTAAATTCTTTACTAGCACAAGTGTGTGTGTTTTATCTTTTTTTATTTTGGTTTTTGTGTTGTATTTTATGTGTAGTGTGTTGGGAGGTGTTTTAATTTTGGCATCTTGTTCAAGGTAGTATTGTGTCTCAATTTGAGGGCAATTTAATCTGTATCCCAATGGATGGACAAGGTAACTAGTTTAACATGCTTATCCAGTAAGCATTCCTAAGAGGTCGCCAAAGATGTTAGCCAAATTTTGGCTACCATAGGATAGGTTCATAAAAAAATTCTCTTTATCTTATATTAAACCTTTTTTATATCATTGAAGGTGTTTGTCTGTCTCATAATTGGTCTTGTCATTTCTCCTAACTTTGTTGATAGCCATCCCATGTCTTGTGATATTTTATGCCTGATTCATGAGGTTTCATGATGGTGTTGTTATTTAATGAAGGTCTTGATTAACATATTTTAAGGTTTAATAGTGTGTACTAGAGTGGTATTTAGATTCATCATGAGAAATTATATCTTGGGTCATGAACTGAGGCAATATTCCTTCAGGAAAGTATGCTTGAGTGAGAAGAAGAGATTCAGAGGTCTCTAGAGGTCTAAAATAGAATATGTCATGTTTTGTAAATGTTAAGATAAATTATCATATGTTAAGGTATTTGAAATATTCATTTTTTATTTTTCTCATTGTATTTTTTCTTGTCTTAGCTACTTCTTGTAGAGGTCATTATTGGTAGGGTGTAAGGGATGTCCAAGTCACCATTTTGAGTCTTGATATGAGGTCTAGCTTTGTGTCCAAGGTCATCTTATGTGGTCTAGCTTCCAAGAATATTTCAAAGGTAAATATGTCTCTAAAGGTCATTAAATATATTGTAAGCATGTCACAGAGGTCAATATTACATTTTAGAAGTCTTTAAGGAAAGGTGCATATGGTCAAGTCTAGCGTATGTCTAGGCTTATCAAGTCAACATTAAAGCTTAAAAATATGAAATATACGTGAAATCACACTTTTTAAGAATATTAAAGATATTTATACCGTGAATAATTTTAGGAATTGGTTAAATTCATGAATTATTGTAGTTCAACATATAAAAGAGGATGCATCACTCCATAGAATGTAATTTTGGTTACTTGTACAGATAGAAAGGATCCATATTGATGTGTAAATACATGAATATGTGTATCTTAACCTCTCTCAAATAAATTTCATTAATAAAAATCTTGAACAAATACAAATAATCCAAAATTTGCATCATAATCTCCATCGAACCCTTAACAGATTCACAATGGGTAGTTTCATATACTCATTCCATACAAAGGAGAGAGAATGGTGACCTAAGTTCTTAGGCAGAGGAGGAGGTCCTAATTTCCTTAAAATTCATGGCAAAATTTCTAATATTGGTGGCCCCACCTTTATTATAAATCACTAATACCGTGAGGTGCTCTTAAACCCTATCTAAACCCTATAGGCTCAGATTTGGGCATTTTTAATGAAACTTTGAGCTCATTGGTGATGAAGGAAGATTTTAAAATTACTTTAAGGATTTATCCAATCCTATAAATATATTTACATTCATAATCATGTTTGTATAGGTCATAAATGAGAAGCATATTTCAAGAATAGTGAGTTTGTAGGTTTAAGCCTAGAGGGTTTTGTGTCTCCACCAAAATTCAAGTCCATATGAAGAGTATGATCTATTAGGGAATAGTTATCCATCATAGTAATTTGTACATCATAATATGAATATTATGAGAGTAATAATTCATTATTATAGATAGTTAGTTTGTTAGTTATATGTGGTAGTAATTAGTTATTGTAATATTGTTATAAACAATATTACAAATATAGATTAGAATATATTATTTGTTTAGATATATTCTTGTGAGTTACAAAAATATATTGTATATATGATATTGAGATATTTGGGTGATAAATTTATGGATATATGATCTCCCTAATTATAGGAAATACCTTTCCTATATATTTGTAATTTCTCATATGAGTTTGGTATGTAGAAATATGAAGAAATAATATTATTAGTGTGTTTAAAATATTTCTTGTGTTCTATTATTATCTCTATGTTTGGATTTATTACATAGTGTATGAGGTAGATCTTGTAAATACTCTGATAAACCCCATCATCTAGTATCAAAGTAGGAAATTTTTGAGAATGTCATGTTAATCTATGGAGGGTCAGATCTGTTCATTACCCCAAGGGATGTAAAGTCATTTGAAAAGCAATAAGACTTGGGTTATTATTTGTTTATTTTTTTAGTTAAGAGTGATTTAGTATATCTCTATTGTGTTAAGTGATAGAGTTTTTCCTAAAATTATTAGCAAGAACAGGGAGAACAAGCTTTAGTTATAGATAGTGAAAGCTATGCCATAAAGTTCTAGTGATATATATCTCGTTTGAGATATATAACCATCATCATTTGCCAATTGATCTAGAACCATATTGTTTGGAGAAGTTTTCTAGACTGTATGCTAAAAATTTGGCATCAAGACGTCTTCACCTAGCCATCACATCAACTATCATTTATTTATTTTCATTTGAATTTCAACCTCATATATAATCTTGGAAAATTATTGTAGAGTATGCAACATCATATGCATCTCATATTCAGGGATTTTGATGTAATATTCAGGGATTTTACCTTAATATTGATGCTCATATGTATATAGTTAATTATAATGAGCTCAATACCCAACACACATCTTTAAATAACAAATTTGAGCACCAGACAATTCCATCTCAAGCCTCATGCCAAATTGCCAACCATCCTTTACCACACTTTTCAAAATTTGGTAAATTCATCCATCATAGATGATATCATTTGCATTCATCACCTTCAATGTGGTTTTCAAATGATCTTGGTATGTCAAACATTTGAGTTTATTCTTTTTACAGTCAATTAGTCTAGGTTTATAATTGTTATTAAGTTGGTCAAGTTTTTAAGTTTATTTAATTCAATTGTGTCATTAAAAAGTAATGTGAATATATTATTTTTAAAATTTTCTTATTTATAGTCATTATTTCAAGTCAAAGTTGTAAACCTTGAGTTTTGGTTTAGATTTAGTTTAAGTTATCCAAATATAATATTGGTCCAAGTGACCATAGTATTTATATTGATTAATTATCTGCTCAATATTAGTAGGTGTTTATCATTTGTGTCAATAATTGAGTCTTGTCATATAGATTCATTAATATCAAAATAAAAAATAAGCCCAAAATTAAAAGTTGTCAAATAATTTTGTATGTCACATTATATAGTTGAGTCATTTGGTTTTTTTAAATAGTTATTTTTCTATTGTATGTCAATATTAAAATCCAAAGTGTTTAAGATAAAAAATTGTAAAATAGATGATTGTAGGCAACGTCCAAACTAATGGGGGGACTTATCCTCAACAAAAACATGCATATGAGCTTCATGACTTCTTCGACTAAGTAAGAAACAAACCTATTGGGGGTTAGAGAATACTGGAGGATGGAGGATTTTTACACACACACACACACACATTCTATTTTCAGAATTTGCCTATGTGATGAATAAGAGGTGTATTTAATATTCTTCCACATAGTGAATTGCATAAAAAATGTGTTTAAAAGAAACAAGAATGTGGAAAAATCTAGGAGAGCAGCTACTGCAGAGGTCTCGTGACTGCCTTAATTCTTTATGGAAATGATCCACCCATGAATTGTCCATTACAATCACATGGAGAAAATATGGGATGAATTATTTCGAATAGTAGTGGTCATGTTCAGTAAGATCGAGATAGTAGTATGTATACCTAAGATTATGTTTTGGCATACAATTCTATTTGTGCCAGTTCTTGGAGGTAGGAGTGAAATTTCAATAGATGGTACCTATCATAGTTCTCATACTATTTAGGTTGATGTGTTCCCTCAGTGAATGGTTAATGGTAGATGTTCCTATTTGAAGTGCCCATACTGATTTGATTGATGTTTTCTTGATAGTGAATGGTTGATAATAAGTTGATGTGTTCCTTCATTAGTTTCAATAATTCCTATGAAACACAAATTACATGTAAGCCCTAAGGAGGGGAATGTTAGGGAATAGTTAGCCCTCACAAGTTTTTATGCATCTTAATATGAATAATTACGAGAGTAATAATTCATTATCACAGATAGTTAGTTTATTAGTTATATTTTTTAGTAATTAATTGTTTTAATATTTCTATAAACAATATTATGAATAAATTTTAGAATATATTTTTATTTAGATATATTGTTGTGAGTTACAATAATATATTGTATATATGAGATTGATATATTTGGGTGAGAAATTGGCGGAGATATGATCTCCCCAATTATATGAAATGTCTTTCCTATATATTTTTAATATCTCATATGAGTTTGGTATGAATAAATATGAATCAATAATATTATCAGTGTGTTTAAAATATTTCCTATGTTTTATTATTATCTTTGTGTTCGGCTTTATTACATAGTGTATGAGGTAGATCTTATGAAGACTCTGATGGTCAAGTTGTAAGACCATATAACTATTTCTTGGTCATCTTAAATATCCATCAATAATCCTTTCAATGACATCAAGGTCTAGGCTTACATAAATTTGCTATCATAAGGCTCATTTCAAGAGATTGCAAACCTAGGTTCCAAGTTGTTTATCATTTCCACTATGATAGGTGATTGAGGAGATAGATAGATAGGTCTATATTAAATAGGTGTCCCAAAAATTTAAAGGATCCTCAAATAATTCATGAATCTCTTTTGGTCAACTAATGATTTATAGTCACCTCAAGCAATGTGCTAGTGGACTATGTGCATTGAAATGAAAACCAAATGAGTTGGGCAAAATCCATTTCACATGACCAAAAGGTATGAGAGAAAATAATGATCATGGATATATTGTTTTAAATGTTATATAAAAACAAATATGCCAAGTAAAAAATCTTCACACATCTAATAACCTCATATCTTAAGGCCTAACACCTAAGAGAGCCCAATGTGCATACACAGGTTTGTTACATCCTAATTAAGAAATAAATTTATGGTGTAGTGATTGAGTGCCAATATCAAAGGTTAAAAATATAAATTAGGAGAATATTATTAGGGTCACCCTATTTTTCATCATCAAAATACTAAAATATTCTTAAAATGGCTCATTCAAATGGAACCTAACAATATAGGAGTCCAAATGTGGACCTATTTATTGATGGTAGTCAAAAGATGAGGATTTGATGTCTAATGAGAATGAAAATAGTTGTAAAAAAGATAAATTATAACCTATAATAAATATTAATCACTTTTAAATGATCCCAAGGGATAAAAAGAGGGTTTAATAAGGCCTACATTCACATTTATAGTATATGTAGTCCAAATCAAACACACAGGCCTGTCATAATAATATGAGGAGTAAGAGAACATGTATGATGAGATAAAAGGTCTAATAAAGTTATAAAACTATACATTAAAAATTTTAAACCCATGATAATATCATTCAAAACATCATAAGTGCCAATGAATGAATACTTACTCCTATGATATAGTTTAGGCAGACCTAATAGCCACCTACAGGCAAGTTTTTCGATGACTGAATAAATATGTGACCATAAATTGAAAACATGAGATTAAGATAGGGTGAATAAAGTATTATATTGAATAATATAATCCCATAAGTTTATAATTTAATGACAAAGTGGTTAAAGGTAGTGAAAATCCTAAAAAGACTAATTAGGCCTAGTAAGTCTAGATGAACATACACAAGCCTGTGTATAAATTTGGAAGAAAAATCATATGATTTAGGTGTTTTAGTAAATTTAATGGTGAAAATAGATGAGCTATGTGTCTTATAATAGCTCCATGAAGTCTAGAATCATTGAGAAATAAGGAAAACATTGGAAAAGGCCTACTAGGGCTAAATGAGTATGACTACTTACAAACCCTCATGAAGGGACAAAACATGTTAAAGGATATTTTAAGGACAAATATGATTTTATATGTGATTAATAACCTTATATTATGTTTTTTATATATTTTCAAATCATTTCCAACCATTAAAATTCACTTTGAAAGTTTTTTGGACCCAAAACCAATCTCTTAGTCTCTCACATAATATGCTTACCCAAGAAGTCACCTTGTAATGCTTAGAACTCCACCAAGGATATGTATGGTGTAAAATGGATAGTTGATGTGATTATAGGTGTCTTAAAATTCAAACTTATTTCATTATTTCATTCATTCACCCTCACATCTCTATAAACAATCCTTAAGATTGGAGGCCTCTTTAAACCTTGTCTTTGCTTTGAAAGAGCATAAATATTTTTCTTGGTACATGGATGAGGTTTAGAATGAGACTAAATGGTGTTTTTATATTATGGATGAATCCCTAAACTTCCATCATGTGTTTTTAGGAGAGATAAATAGGATCTATCCTCTATGGACAATCATTAAGATTAAAACACACCTAAAACCCTTCTTAAGCCCTTGAAAGAAATTGAGGAGAGATAAAGTGAGCTAAAATACTTAAATTGGATTTAATTTTTTGTGATATTATCAAGATGACCTTTATGGACCTCATGGACACCTGAATATGCCATTGATTAGCACGTGTGAAGGGTATCGTGTACAAAATAAGCATAAAAACTTAATTACATGCCTATTTGTGAGTGTGCAAGGTGGTGGTAAACTCTCAAATCTAGTAGGGAGGATTTGTAAGCCTTGGAATAGATTATTTATTCCTCTAAAAACTTTTTACAGCCTCCTAATATGACACATGAGAAATTCAATTCACTAATTTAGGTCTAGAAAATGATTGTACCACTATTGTAGACCTATAGAGTGTTATGGAGAGCTTGATGGCTCTTGGAAACATGAATAGGGAAACTTGTTGATGCTTATCAGAAACTTATTTAATCATGAATAAACCTAATCAAATGGCTACCTAAATACCTTATCAATTATATCACTGTATACCATTGAAGAAACCTTGGATAGATGTGTAGTGAAACTAATGGGTTTCAAGAAACGTAATGAACATGACTACCATTGCAATATCAGTATGGATAATCCTCAATTATATGCAAGGTGTCAAAGAGTAAACCAAAGGTAATTTCAAGGTGATTTAATGATCAAATAATTCCACTTGTCACTTTCTAAGCCAAAAGGAGGGCACTTTGAAGAAGAAGATAAGATGTGTTAAGCAAATAGATAAACCCTTACGCTATTTAGGAGAGGAAGCATTGCAAAGAAATAAACACATGTCATTTAATACCTTATGATATTATTTTACAACCTCTTTATTGATTTTAACTCTTGTCATGAGTACTTGAGACTAATCATTACTCTCTTTTGTACCCTTTCTCTCTCTCCTCTCTTTTCTCTATATATATAACCTTGTTTGGCTTTGTAAGGATCCTCCACCTAAGTATGGTGAATCCCTACTCATTTGTATGCCTTGGATCAATAAAGACTATTGGTTTTATCTCCTCCTTTGACTGTACTTAATGTGTATGCATGGATATCTGATTTGTTCAAGTGATTTTCTTAGTCTTCCTTGGCATGTTGTCTTATTCTAACACCTACATGCAGTTTAAAATCTTCTTTTATAGGTCATGTGAAGTGTTCAAGTGAAGTGTGAAGGTTGATCAAGTTTGCCTATTCATTAGTGTCATTCTAGACCTATTAATTATTCCTCCTAGCCTAAACATATTTCACAACCTCCACATTGAAATGTTGATGTGAAAGAATCAGATTAGGAGTAGTGTATGTTTAGGTTAGTATCATCGTCTACATATGCACATGCAACTAGTTGGTAGTGATCAATTGATTTGGTGTATCACCCCATTAGTTATTTTTTTTTTCATGTGATTCCTCTAACTTTTCATTTGCAAGTTTGTAGTGTAGTGTTTATGATCCTAATTGATACATCAAGTGGATCTAACCCAATAATCTAGAGGTTTAATGCACTTAGAGGTCATCCAAAACCTATGACTAATCCCATTGAATGTGTCAAGTGAGAGGGCTTGAAACACCTGCTCAAGGATGAAAATTTGAGCTATAATAGGAATTATTCAAGAGCATGGTCTACATATTATAAAACAAATTTTAGTTTCTAATGAACATGAACATATTACATGAGTTTTTTCATCTACTTATGAGCATGATGTCATCACAAGAAATAGATGGAAGAATGTAAAGAGTCTTTTCTTTTGGTATATATAAAGGCTAGAATATGAAGATGAAATGCTTTGTAATACTCTACATATATAGATTAATTGTAATAAATATTAGTTCTAATATGTAATAGAGATTAATATAATGTTCTGTATGGTTTTCCTATTTATATTTTACTTTTGATCTGTGCACAATGAGTATTTTGGATGTCTAAATTGTTATTCATATAGTTATGTTATATGTTTTATATACACTTTATTTTCATGTCTTCATTAATATGAGTTTTAATTAGTAAATAATGGCATTCTTAAGTCTCAATTTCCAACTAATGCTTTGCATTTTCATTATCAATGCAAGTTATCCCTATAATTAAAATGTTTTGGAGTTTTTGAGGAACATATACTAACAATTATGAATTTATAGTGGTGCATTTTAGCTTCATAAATGTACCATTTACATTTCAATTTTTTATGGACTTTGTATTTTAGCCATTTATATGGAAATTTATCTTGGTGTTTTTTTATGATAGCTTAATATATAACAAAACCTACGTAAAACACTTTTATTATGCGAGTCAAATTTTGGACCTTCTTAATTATGTCATCCATATTAATAACAAGAGGATTATGATCATAACCTATTCTTAGAAGAGAGGATAAGTAAAGATCAAGCAATATAAACCAATCATCTGAAATCAAATCCCAATCAAAATGTGATTGAAAATGATTAATCCCAACACATCTACTCGACCAAGTAAAAGAAGAGCCTCTTAATTCAACATCCAAAAGACCATTACTAGAAATTTAACTTGAAAGATCATCCATGATTTTAATATAATCCTGAACACCACCCAAATTTTCTTTAGGACAAGGGACATATTCAAATATCCTACCACCATCCAATTTATTTACTCACAATTAGATCTAAACATACTTAACTCATTCCATAAACTGCGTCTAGTAGTATAAGTATTAGGTACATAAAAATTTGAAAAATTATAAGAAAATTCTAAAAATGATCAAAAAACACAATAGTCAAATGATGATTATTTATAATCATAACTTCACCCTCCAACAAAGAACCATTATAAAAATTAGTAATTCCTCTAGAAGTCCTTATAGAACTTGCACTTTCAAATTTAGCCTCTTTTTAAATCATCTTTTTAACATCTTTTACCATTTCTTCATTAATCTTAGTCTCTTGAGAAGCTAAAACATAAGGCTTATTATTCAAACATAAATATTTCAACAATCAGTACTTATCGACATGATTCAATCCCTTAATATTCTAACTAATAAACTTCATTTGCTATAATGAGAGGGTCTCTAAGTTGATCTAAGTGATAAGGTAGTTTGTATACCATCAACAATATCCTTCTCAATCTTTTTCCTATGACTTTCAAACTATGATGATTTACCCACCTTATTATAAGAACCTAATAAAATCAACAAAATATAAAATATATATGTAAATAAATGTTAGATCTAGATGTATAAATGATGGTAAAGAGAATAGAGAATTGACATAGTATGCAAGCATTTAAAGTGGAAAAACTTACAGGAGTTAAAAACCCCATGAGTGATATTCAATAATTTAGAAATAATAATAACCCCCAATACAAATTCTTCTACCTTCCCACTTCTTCACAAAATGGCCTTCACAAAAAAAATTGTAACTTGAGATATTGGCAAATCATCAAGATATTTGAAAAATAGGGGTAAACCTTATTTTATAAAAAAAAAACTTGAAAGGAGGTGACCATTATAACCAATAGGTCCAACCATCCTAAAAACATTGAAAACACCGATAATAAATTAAACAATAATGTATTATTTTGACCTATATGTAATAAATAATTTATATTTTATTATTTGTTTACACAAGGTTTTTAACCCATGTTAATAAATAATAAATCATTATTATTTAAATTACTTAAAATGTACTAAGGGTCTTTATAATTACACCACCTAAGCATTGAATGTTCTAACACTCCCTTTTAATGCTAAACAAGGATAAATGTCATAGTCGCCATAAATAAATTATACTATAAACAAAATTAGAGGATTTAAAAACTTTCATCATGTCAAATATCACCTTTTAAAATAAAAAGAATTAAAATTCAAAAAATACTCAAAAGTAAGTTTAGGCTAGCATGATTGTGAGACGACAACTCACAATTTCTCATGAATAATCACTAAACATATTTGGAGCCTTTTGTAACATAAAAACCTCCATTACAAAGTATGATTTTAATGTATTGGGCTACAAAATTAAAACTTCCACATGAATTTTAAAATTACATAACTTCTACATGAAATTTACAATGCTTTATAATGAGAATAAGTATACAGAAAGAGATGAAACATGTGGCCATTAGGAAGTGGCATTGCCATGCACATTCTCTCTCAATGGTAACTCTGAAAGGCCCATAATTACATGAAATTGACAAAAACTGGTAACATCAAGTGGTTTTGTGAAGATATCTTCCACTTGTTTATTTGTAGGATAAAACTACATATCAATATCACTATTGAGGACTTTCTCTTGGATAAAATGCACATGAACTTCAATATGTTTATTTTTTTAGTGTTACACTAGATTATTTTTCAAGGATATATAATTTTAGTTATCAAAATGAATAATGGTAATCTGAAAAACATCCAAATGAAGTTCTCCCAACAACCTTCATAGCCACATGGCTTATTTGGCAACTTCTATAACACTTCTTTAGTCTACTTCGGTAGAAAAGTTAGAAATAATAGGTTGTTTCTTGCCGATCTAAGTGATAACACCTGCACCAAAATTAAATGCATATCCAAAAGTAGATTTATGATCTATAGTATCACTAGTATGGTCAACATCAAAATAATCATATAATTTAGCATTATCAATATAAGAATAAAATTAAATAAAATAAATTATTCCTTTGATATAACAAAGAATTCGTTTAGCTAATTTCCAATTATCCTAATATATATTATATATAAATCTAGAAGCAACACCAACAACATATGAAATATCTGGCTTAGTAATGGTTAGATAATTTAAACTACCAACAAGCTATCTATATAAAGTAAGGCTAGATTTTTCACATGAAGGTTTTGGATCAAGTTTAAC
This sequence comes from Torreya grandis, assembly GCA_037957365.1. Classification (NCBI taxonomy): domain Eukaryota; kingdom Viridiplantae; phylum Streptophyta; class Pinopsida; order Cupressales; family Taxaceae; genus Torreya; species Torreya grandis. The sequence goes on along the minus strand of JARHVA010009776.1, from coordinate 218,170 downwards.
ACTAACTTCATAGGAGTAGAAGAAGATTTACAATCAAGCATGTTAAACTTAACAAAAATATTATGAGCATACTGAGATTGTGATATAATAATATAATTTTTATCCTAAAATATAGCCAGTCCTAAAAAATGATGTAGAATGCTTAAATCAATCATTTCAAACATTTGATTAAGTTTATCTTTATATTTATGAATTAAATCAAATAGATCATTAGTAATCAATAAATCATCAACATATAATACAATTAGAATCAAATGACCATTCTCAATTTTAACAAAGAGATCATTATCTGAATAATAGTTAAAAAAAACCTAATTTTTTGAAAAACTAAGTAATTTTAAAATATCAAGCTCAAGGAGCTTGTTTTAAATCATATAAATATCTCTTTAACTTGCATAGATAATGTTCTCTATTATTTTTATTAAAACCTTTAGGTTGATTTTTCCTCTTTTAAATCACCCTTTAGAAATGCATTTTTGGCATCCATTTGATGGATAACCCAACTATTTTGGGTTACAAGATCAATAAGAAGTATAATAATACTCATTTTTATTACAGGGAAAAAGGTTTCAACATAGTCAATCCCAAGTTTTTTATTAAAACCACGAGCAAATAACTTAGATTTAACTTTGTCATTTTTACTGATTGAATTGCATTTGATCTTATAAATTTGCCTACAACTAACAATATATTTTTTAGGCAGAAGAGGGACTGGATCCTAAGTCTAATTTTTAATTAAGGAATTATATTTAGCTTGCATAGCAATATTTCATCTATCATCTTGAGTAGCTTCCTAAAATTATTGATATTCATATTCATACATAGTCATTAATATATGATAAGAATGTTGACTTCTAGTTTATTTATTAAGGTTATCAAAATTAGAAAATTAGATTAGGGATTCTACACATTTAGGTATTTTATATTGAACATAAAACTTAGGGGGTTCCTCAGACTCTAATTTATCTAAAATTGGATCAAATTTATTAAGGGCATCCATTTCTCCACAAGGAGAAACATGAGATTCAGGTTCATCAATAGAAAAACACAAAGGAGGTTCTATAGAGGGATCACAGAGATATTTTTTGAGATTAAGAACATTCTTATTCTCAATGATATGATGTTTAAAAGGATCATACACTCTTAAAAAAATTATCTTACCTCCATAACCTGAAAAAATGCAAGAATAGGAAGTGAGATTGAGCTTCTTTCTTTTAACTTTAAGAATAAAGATAGAAGCAAGACTACCAAAGATCTTGAGATGAGTCACATTAAGTTTATTTTTAGTCCATACTTTTAAAGGGGTATAAAGATAAAAATATTTAGTAGAGAATCTATTTATAATATGCACAATAGTATTCATGGCTTCGACCCACAAAAATTTAGGAACGTTTATAGATTGCAACATTATTCTAACCATTTTTATGATGGCACAATTTTTTATTTCAGTAGTACCATTTTGTTGAGGAGAAAAGAGAGTTGTTAATTCTCTTTGAATACTAAAACTAATGTAAAAACAATAAAACTCTTTACTAACATATTCACCACCATTATCAGTTTTTAATCTTTTAATAGAAAAATTAGATGTATTTTTAAAACTATCTTTAAATTCCTTAAATTTAGACAACACATTAGATTTTTTTTAATGAAAAACTACCATGTCATTCTAGTGTAAACATCAATAAAAATAATAAAATACACATAAACATTAATAAATACAATTTCAAGAGGTCCTAAAACATCACTATGAATCAATTCTAAAGGATGTGAGGAATTCACATCATGATTCTTGTAAAAGGAGTTAGTATGTTGCTTACCATGTAAGTAACCCTCATAAATTTTATGATGATTGGGGATAAAAGGAATTCCAACAATAATATTATTTATAGATATATCATGTAAAATTCTAAAATTAACATGTCCTAATCTTTTATGCCATAATTTAGATTAATTTTTACTATGCGATGAAATAAAACATGCAGAAGAAGAAGATAAGATATATAAACTATTATTTTAAACACCTTCAACAATCAAGGAACCAGATTGATTTCTAATAGACTAGATATCTTTAAGTAATGTTATAATAAAATTATCATTTGTAATTTGAGAATAAAATAGCAAAAAAAATTTAAACTTAGGTACATATAAAATATCATCAATAACAATATTTGAAAATTTTACTTTTCTTTATTTATTTGTTTCTAAAAATGAATTATCTTATAAGTAAATTCTTATAAAGATATCTCTATAATCACACATAATATTAGATAAGAAATTCATATGGTGCAATGCACCACTATCAAAAATCTACTTATTTTCATTTGAAGCAAATAAAGGAACATATAAAATAATAACATTTTGATCTTAATTTTTAGTCTGATTAGAGTTTTGATTCTACTACTTATTTTGATTAGATTTATTTCATTTTTTATTTTTAGAAGATTGATTTTTATTTCTATCCTTATTTTTATAACATGTTTCCCTTCTATGACCAAATTTACTACATAGATTATAATTTCCATTAAACTTAAATTTATGATTTTTATTACCATATTTCTTATTCTCATATTTGCTTTTAATAGAATTAGGATTTGATTTATAGTTTTAATGTTATCAAAAATATCATTTAAGGTGAGAAGTGTTTGATTGGCATTCTCTTTAGAATCTTAATTGGTCATAACTTGCTCTTCTTAAATCAAGAGAGCAAACAAGGTGGTAAGGTCAAGGATATATTACTCAATTTGATACTTAAAATTCAAAATTAAAATGAAAATTTTAAACTTTTCATAAATATTTAACTAAATGATAAAATAAATTAATTGATCTTGAATCAAATTATAATTACATCCATCTAACTGAGCTTTAATATTTTTAATTCTAGCAAAAATACACAACTTTCTCATCACCTTTCATAGGTATAGTTAGCATATCAAGTATTAACATAATAATCTTTGAGATATGATTACCCTCATGGATATATTCAAGTACTTTCCAAGCATCACTAAGTGTCTCTTGATTACTGATGTGAAGAAGGAATTCATCATTAACACTTTGCAAGATAATGGACGTAGCTTCTTGAAATTTTTGTTAAAATATATTCATAAGATCAGGGGTCACATGTCATCTAGAAGGGATTTTTTTAGTCCTAATAATAATATTGTATAACTTTTAGACCATAAATTTAACTTTAACATGATTTTTTTATATATTATAATTATTTCTATTAAGAATTTGATATTTATCTAAAGAAAAATGAGGCAAAGTCAGAGCTTTCCTTTAAATAAGACAGTAAACAAATGCTTAAAATGAAATCTTTTAGTGTGAATTTTAACTTAATTTTAATAGTAGAACAAATCTTAAAGTGAAAACACACAATAATTATCAAATTTAATGCTAGACAAAGCAAAAAATCATAAAATATTATGACAAAATATGGTCTTACAAGTGTCATGAAAATACACTAAAAAATAAAATAAATTTTTAATGAGTTTTGATACTATGTTTGTGTATATAGTAAATCACAAGTGCAACTATACTTAATTACATAATTTAGATGCAAAATAATGCAAAAAATTAATTTGTAATTGCATAAAACTAGATGTCAAAAGAGTCGCACTTAGAATGACCACCTAGACACTATTATTAAAAAAGTTATAAAATTAATGATAGGAGATTTAAAAATATAAAATGGACCATGTAGATGTGTTTGGAAGGTGTCAAAACCTAGGGATTGACTAGTTATATGACTATATTTGATAAAATATTCACTACGTCAAAATTCAAAATAAGTTGATAGGTCAAATAGGGTTTTATATGCATAAAAAGTTGGAATAATTAAATTGAGAAAATATTTTTTGTTAATCAAAGAATAGAAAACTAGTGGGATTTGGAAACCATACTTCCCTTGTAGTAAGATTTAGTAAAAATATAATTACCAACTCATCTAAGAGACTAATTAAACTTTGACATGCACTAAGTGATATTTATACCTTTTTATTTAATTTTTAATAATAAAAATATATATAAATAAATATTTACTATGCATGTAAAATGACTAGTAAATAATAATTACTTTTCTTTTAACTTTTAGAGTAAAAGACTAGAGAAAGAAAGTGGAGACCACAGGTCTATGTAGAAAATTTGAAGTTTAATAAAAAAAATTATTTAATAAATAATTTCTAAAACTATGTAACATTAGCTACATGTAGCTTCATAATGGCTCCCTTGTGAAATTTGAAGAGCGTAGATCTTCCTGTATAAATCTCATATTTTCTTGAAACTTTGGCAACCCTCCTATTTTTATTTTATAAACACAACTAGACACTCAAAATAAAAATTTTGATGAAGAATTTAGTGTTTTGAATTGCCCAGGCTAAAGTATGGCACCCTTATAGATGTTTTGGAGAGCCCAAAAACTTGTAAAAGCACTCAAAAAACTTGAAATTTGTTTCAATTTTACATAATCTTTCTTCTTATGATGAAGGAATTTACAAAATTGAATTTAGACTAAAAAATCAATGTTTTGAATTTTCCTAGATTGATTATGGTGCCTCTATGACAATGGTGCTAGAGGGACGTGTTAGGATAATTTTTGTGTTTGAAGAAATTTCTGGTTACTTTTGATGCTTGATGGAGGTATTAGAACACCTAATGCTAAGATAGAGGGCTCCATAGAGCAAAGGATGACCCCAAAAAAATGTAATATGCCTCCAAAGCCATAAAAGTATCATATCAGGTTGAGATAAATAAAAAGTTTGTTTGACAAAGATTTACACATGGCTTGAATCTTCCAAAGAAAAAATCTTGCCAATCACCCAATCATCTCATGGCTCTGATTCCATGATAAAATCAATAAAATATAAAATATATATGCAATATAATGTTGGATCTAAATGTATAAATGATGGAAAAGAGCATAGAGAATTGACACAATATGCAAGCATTTAAAGTGGTAAAACCTCCATGAGGTATAAAAACCCATGAGTGATATTCAATAATTGAGAAACAATAATAACCCCCAATACAAATTCTTCTGCCTTCTCACTTCTTCATAAAATTGCCTTCACAAAAACCTTTGTGACCCAAGATATTAGAAAATCATCAAGATATTTGAATAATAGGGGTAAACCCTATTTATAGTAAAACTTGAAAGGAGGTGATTGTTGTAACCAATAGGCCCAACCATCCTAAGAACATTTAAAACACCAATAATAAATTAAGTAACAATATTTTATTTTTATCTATAGGTAATAAATAATTTATTTTTTATTATTTATTTACACAAGGTTTTTAACTCATGTTAATAAATAATAAATCATTATTATTTAATTACCTAAAATGTACTGAGGGTCTTTATAATTTCACCACTTAGATATTAAATGTTCTAACAAAACCAACATCAAGATATTTAAAGTAACCTTTCTACTTAGATGGAGTTAAACTCACTTGTTTGTCTAAAGATTGTCTACTAGAAGTCAATGAAGACAAAACACCAGAAATCCTTTTAATGACTCATAAATAATATTATCTTGGAGCTCCCTATTTATCAAAGAATCATTTCTAGAAAAAAGATCTTTACACATTGTATTTACTCCTTCAATAGGGAAAATAACTCTATCTTCAACTTTTTCTTTATCTAATTTCATCAGACTATGAAACTAATTTTTAGTAAGAGTACACTCCTAAAAATCATTCAAACCCACACAAAGAGCCTTCTCTTTAACCAAGAGTTATGTTTCAACCACGCACTCAACTTTAAGAAACCCAAAATCTAAAATAGGCAAGTCCTTAGAAGCATTTTCTTTAGGATCTATTATAAAAATATTCCCACCCTCTAAACCATCAAAACCAATCAAACCAATAGGAACCTCAACAAGATCTTTACTACCAACCAAAGAACCACCCAAAACTTTAGATATAGCTTTTGAAGGACATTAAATAACCACTATGGATATAATGGAATCAATCTTTTGAACCTGACCAACATCCACCTTTTTAATATCTAAATTCCCAATAATATCACTAACTGAAACCCCTTTACCTTTTTTTGCCAAGCCAAATTATCAATTCATAAAACATAATAATTACCCCTTTTGATAAAATAAGGATAGTTTCTATTCATATGCCCCACCTTGTTACAACCTTCACATTTCAACGTTAAATCTTCATATTCAATTTTTTGTACCCATTCACCCCTACTGGAATGAAGATAAACACATGAAAGAAGTTATTGATTCATACAACATTAACACAAAATCTTGCATGCACTAATCAAGTCCTTACCTTGGTAGTAGCATCAAAAGCTATAAAATACCCAAATGTCTTAGCAATACTTAGAAATAAATCCTCTTCCCAAAATTCCATTGGGATACTAGGTAATCTTACCCAAATAGGCATAGTATTTTTGTTTTTTTTATTAGGATCAAAACTAGGTTTCTGTTTTTTCAAGAACAACCCCGATCTTCCTATAAACCATGGTCCTCCCACTGAAACTCTATCACAATCATCAACATGATTAAAAATAATAATAAATAACCCATTATTTATCATTGAGATTTTAACATGACCTCTTAGATCTCATTTCCTTGTACATGAATAGGTCTATATTAGGTCTATATCCCATAAATTTACCAACTAGAGCCTTAGACATTCTCAACGAAGCAGAATCAATAAGTGAATTAGGAAAACAATATGGAAACCCCTAGCTTCCTTAAAATTAGGGAACTCTTGAAAAGAATTTGCAACCTCTTTTTTATCCAACTATCCTTTCAATGTATCTACCCAAGAAACCTTTCCATAAAAAAAACATTATTAAACTTATACTTACCAAAAGAATTGACCTCCTTTTTTTTTCTTTCACAGGATAAGAGATGTCTTTTGGGTCAACTCCTGACACACACATCCTATCACCATCACCTCTTTCTCTTTCTATGTTTTTTTCAAAAAATCCTCTTGTATAACAGATAACCTTTTCCATTAGAGGATATTCGATCATAGAGATATATCAAAGAAAGAAAGTGCAATCTAAAAATTTTAATAAAAAAGATCTTATACCTTTAGATGTTTCCCCCATTGAAATGTCCTTCAAGTCTCATTTTAAAAGTCTATTCTTAGAATTAGTTATGTTTTGAAGCTATTACTACTTTATTTAAATAATATTAAGGTTAATTAACTTTAATAAAGTTAAATTTTTATAACCTAAATTTAAATAATAAGCTTATAAGTTGAAATTATATTTAAAATTTAAATAATTTTGTAAAAACTTATAAGACTTTAGAATAAAATATTATTTTATAATAGACCAAAAAATATCTCTAATAGGGTGGGGGGGGGCACTCAACATCAAATAACTTAATTAAACCATTATTTGCATTTTAAATTCATTATCCATTTTAGCTCTCCAAAATCACAAATATACCATAGCATACCAAATTGAATTTTATATCAAGTAACTATATCAAATCACCCAATCAAAATTAAGAAATCATGTCATATCAAAAATATTTCATTCATATGTCAAACTAAAATGAATCTATGTTAAAATTTCAAAATAATATGTATCATTATCAACCAAATTGTCAATCTAAAAATAAAGTGTTGTATGTTGTAGATAATCTGAAAATAAACTAATCAAGTATACAATATCAAATATCAATGTAAAATAAAATAACTATTCATCATCAGAATCCTCTTCATTACTAACTAATTCCAAAAAAAGTGCTCCATGCTCAGTCTTATATTCAATGTATTCAAATAACAAAGCTGGTAGTTCAATTCTAGCTATGCCTCTAATTTTATCATCAACTTCAAGTTTGATCCTCTTAAGCAAATGCATTACAAAAGAGTCACTAGTGCATTTATGACTAGAAGAGGCCACATTATTTAGAAAAACTACAAGAGCATTTGGATCAATAATAAATAGGTTGGGATTAATTTTATGAAACATTTAATAATTTGAGGTACAAATGAACATTCAATATAGCCTCATTATTGGTAATATACATTTCTAAAAAAGAAACAATTGGTGAACCATGTTTGATTGAATGAGAGCACCAATCACCTCTTCATAATCCCATGTGAAACTTATTACCATGAAGAGACAAGGTAACATGAGGCAAATAATTTAGACAGTCCCAAAAATCAAGATCATTTACATCAAAATGTAATGAAACTTTAGTCCTCGATAAGATTGAAAGAATCCAAAAGATATTTCTATGGTCTGGTACTGAGGACAAGCAAATATTACCTTTGGTGGATTGATAATAGGTATGTTTACCTAAATTCTATGGTGGTCTTGGTTTGAAAAGTATAAAATGGATGAATAAAGCATTGATTGCTAATATGGTTTGGAGATCCATTGAAGAAGGTCTTTGGATTAATATTTTAAAGGAAAAATATCTAAATACTATAAGATCTAATATTATCCTTATTGAGGATGATTTCAACAAAGGTTCTAGTATCTAATTTTTTTAATAAAAAACATGGTTCTTATTGGAAATAGTTGCACATGGAAGGTTGGTAATGGGATTAGTATTAATTTTTGGGAAGATATTTTGATATTAGATATACTACTTATGGATTATAAACCTTGGCAATGTATTGGTGATCAAATGAAAAATCTAGTTGGAGTCAAAGTGGTGGACTATATTCATGTTCAGAATGGCATAAATTATTAGAAACATATATATATTGAGAATGATGACAAATAAGTGAGAAATATATTGTTTGATATAAATATGTTGTTAATGGGTATTTAAATTCTTAATATACAAAAGGAAGATGATTTTTTATGGGTTAATTTTGATGATGGCATTTACAGTGTTACATTTGATTATGAAGCTTTATTGCCATAAAATAATGAATATTTTCCTTAGTTGAAGGTTTGGGATAAGGATGTTATTCCTAAGATTAACATTTTATTATGGATATGTCTATATAATAAGATTGTTACCTTAGATAATTTAAGCAAAAGAGGGATGACTTTAGTTAATCATTATTTTCTTTGTGAGATGGAGAGAGAATTGGTTTAACATCTTATGGTGGATTATCCTTTCATTTTGAGATTCTAGGAAGTTTTTATTAGCAAGTTTTAGGTTAATTGGGTTCATAATGTTACTTTGAAATCTAATTGGTTGGCCTAGGTTTGTCCTTTTTTGAATCATGCTTTGATAAAATTATGGAGATTAGTATGTCCTTGTATTATGTGGGTTACATGGAAGAAGTGCAACAATATAATTTTTTGGGATGTTAAAGGTTATATTCAATTGGTTTCTAAAAATATTATTAATCTTTTGGAAAATAATTGTAAGGTGATTCACTAGAGTCAGAATAAAACTTATAATTATTAGGATAGAGTGATTGCTAAGAGTTGGAACTTCTTGGAAACTATTTCTTCTGGTCATAGTTATGTAGATGTTAGGAGGGGTGTTAAATAGAGGAATCCTTCTATTGGTTGGATAAAATTAAATTTTAACAGGTCATCAAAATGGAATCCATGGATGTTAAGTGGAGGAAGATATCTTAGATATTAATTTAGTCTTTTCATAGTTACGTATGAAGGTAGTTTGGGTTTCCAAACTAATCATATGGTAGAGACTTTATCGGTTTTATGGGGTATTTATTTGGCTAAAAAATTTGGGATGTGTAAATTTAATTATTGAAGGAGACTCTTTGAATTTTATTAATTATCTTAATAAAAATAATCAGCCTAATCATAGTATCAGTTATATCATTGAATAAAGTTTGATGTTGGGTTGTTCTTTTTAGGCTATCTCTTTTCAACATACCTATAGAAAGAGTAATGATTTGGATGATTATTTTGATAATAGGGAGGTAGGGGTTACTTATTTAAAATTTTGGTTTAAATATGGATCTTTACCCTTTGAAGTTAAGATTATTATGAGGATATAAAGGTTATTAAGTGATTCTTTTTAATGATGTATACCAGTGATGATTTAGTGGTGGTTTTGTGTGCAATAATGTAAATTAAAACTAATGATATTGTGGTGATAGTATTGTGTGAGTTTGGGGTAATTTTTATAAATGGTTTGATGTTTATGGTGGTAATCGAAGAAATTATTAATGTGAATCATTATTTGGGTAAGGTTTGTAATAAAACGTGTGATAACGATGACACTTAACCAATGAATAAGGAGTTATCATAGTGTGGATTAATTCATTTACTATTTATGTCATTTGCCAACTTAGTTTCTTTTTGATGTCTCAGTTTGCATTGGTTATTTATTTATTGCATAATGGGTGGTATTCTGCATAGTTTTGAGCCTTTATCTACTGGGAAAGTAAAAAATAATGTTGAAGTTTGGGGTATTCTATTGACTAGTGGGCTTGCAATGTTTATGGAAAACATAGATGGGTATGACCAGTATTTGTCTAAATAATTTATGGATAGCTAGAATGACCACAAGGTGGAAATCAACAATGTTATAGTGGATATTTCAAAGGAGATTATTGTCAAAGTTACAGGATTAAAAATTGAAGACACCAAATATATGAATTCTAGCACATATTATCTGGATGAGAAAGCCAAAGTTTTGATCGAGGGTGAATAACTCATTGAGTATCAATGAGGATATCTTTGGGAGTATTTCCTAGTATCATATGATGAAGTGGCATAGTAAATTATTAGGTATGTTACTTTGGAAGTCCATTACATGGTGGTTCATTATTATAATTTTCCTATACTAAATTATTTTAGGAGACAACTTCCCATAAACCTTCTATTTTATGTTTTGCACTCTTTGGAGAATTTTTTGATTGATGTTAAGAATGGAAAAAATCCCTATACTCTGTACTACATGGTGATTTTCCTTATCTTTAAGTAATTTAAAGTTTAACTATTATCTCTATTGTCCCCATTATAAGAATAATATGATTAAATGGGTTTTAACACCAAAAAGGGTATTGAGAAGCTCCACCAAGAAAAAACCTAAGGCTCAAATGGAAGGTCTATGTAGTGATCTAATTGATTTGGACAAGGAGGAACCATAGGCAAGGTTTAATGATAATTTTTATAAATATTGGAATAATGCAAGGGAGATGGAGTTAAAGTTTGTAAATTCTCAAAGAGGTAATGTGGAGTTAAGTTTGTGATGAAAAACTTTATGATGTGGTAGAGGCACTGTAAAATCTTAAGGAGAGTTGTGTGCTGAAAGGTTCTAAAGAAGGTAGGAATGATGCCTCTACAAATTCAAGATAAGAATAAATTTTTTGATGATCTTATGGTGTCATTTAATAATAATAATAAATTTATGGAAATGGAAGCTGAGATAGGGTTGCATAAGACTTTCTTGCATTGGTTTATGAGGGAGCATGTTAGACTCAAAGAAACTATTAATAATTTGAATAAAAATGATGGTATGTATTATACAAGGAATGAGTTTTTGGAGCAAATAGGTGAATTTTCTGATAAAATGAATAGAATGGAGTGCTAAAATGAGAAACTTAAGGAAAATATTAGGATAACTATTAAGTTTAGCATAGATTCAATGCAAAAATGCCTTCAGAATATGGAGGGGCGTCGAATGGTGTCAAAGAGGAAGATTGAATCATTTGCATAGGGTAGAGTGGATAAGAAGAAAAAAGTAACTGGTGAGGAGAATTAGGATCCTCAAACCCTTTAGATGATGGATATCATGCTTAATAATATTAAAAATAACTAGTTAGATGTGACAAAAGGTTGGAATAACCTTAGGCTAGTTAGATGTGACATATTTTGTTGTTGTATTTTAGATTTTGTTATGCTATTGACTATCCTTTTTTAATTTTGGATCTTTGTTATGGATTTATATTGTAAATCTATATTTTAGTCCAAGCCAGTTTTTGCTTTGTATTGGTGAGGTTCCATGTTAAAATCCCACTTTGACCATAATTAAAAACATATCCTCTGATGGTGAATTACATTAATTATCTAAAGTTGATCAATATATTAATCCATTTGATAATTTTATAATTATGTAGTCATATGTGTAGATTATCATTATACTTTTACTAAATAATGATGTATACTTTGTATTTATGATGATAGATTGTTGATTTTTCTCTATGTTGTGATTACTCTTCTTAGAATTATTGCAATCAATCAAAGTTTCTCAATAATATATATTAATATATATATATATATATATATATATATATATACATATATATATATATATATATATATATATATACATATATATATATATATATATATACATATATATATATATATATATATATACACATATATATATAAACATATATATATATACATATATATAGATACATATATATATGTATACATATATATATATATATATATATAGATACATATATATATGTATACATGTATATATGTATATATATATATATATATATATATATATGTATATATATATATATATATATATATATGTATATATGTATATATATATATATATATGTATATATATATATATATATATATATATATATATATACATATATATATATATATATATATATGTATATATATATGTACATATATATATGTATATATATATATATATATATATGTATATGTATATATATATATATATGTATATGTATATATACATATACATATATATATATATATATATACATATATACATATACACACACACACACACACACACACACACACACACACACACACACACACACACACACACACACACACACACACACATATACATATACCAATAATTATCTATATATATATATATATATATATATGTGTGTATTGTTCTTCATCTTTATTTCACTTTATTTTATTGTAGTTATTTCTTTAGTTTAGTCTTTAGTATAGTTTTCATTAGTTCTTGTTTAGAGTTAATTTTTTATAATTTAGTTTATCTAATTTATTTCTCTTATCAAATTATTGATAGTCTAACACTATGAATTCTAATCTAATTTAAATTATAAGTTATAATTAATGCTAATCATTATTATATTTTCTTGTTTTGGTTTTCATTTTCATTTGTTTTGTCTTTCCGTTGGTTTCTTTTGTTCCTTTTATTTTATTTTATTGTAGTGTTGAAGATACAAATTTATAGAAGATATATTTTGATCTAAAGCAATTTTGAATATATATTAGAATATTCTTTCCTTTAATATATTTCCTAATCCATAGGATTTAATCCATTAGAAAAGATAGATAACAGTTGTAAACATGATTTAAAATTTATTAATTAATATATTGAAATAAGTGATAAGCAATATTTGATCAGATTATTTTCATCCATACAAGAGGTGACTTTGTCTATAGGTATCTTTCTTTGAATACGGTTGATAATAGTATTTTAACTTTGATTTATATATAAGTTGTTTTAAATTATTTGATTGATTTTATAAAATGATTATAAGTTTGATTTTGATTCATTATTGAACTTATTAATCCCTATAACTTAAAATACTTATTTGCATGCCTTAGGACTAGTTCTCAGCAATATATGCCTTACGATTAAACTAGTACTATTCCACCTTGACCTTCATGATAGGCAAATGGTTTGATTCATTAACATAATAAATTTCACCATCAATAAATTTTTTGACTCTATTGGGAACTCAGAAGTCAATTTCTTCTTTCAATCAATATTTATTATTTCAAATCAGGTTTTCTTATTTCTTTTGACCATTATTATTTCTTTAGGTATTGTCCAACTTGGCTTTGATATAGTTTAATATCAGGATAATATAGCCTCAAACCTAGTACAAATTAATTGGTATAATGAATCTAAAACTATTTATCACATTCTTGATGTCATCAATTTTAAAGAAGATAAAACTTTCGAAATAGAGAGATACTCTTTATTTGTGTTAAAAACTCAAGATCATATTGTGAAGTGAAACCTTTGATTAAAGAAATAAAGATAAAAAATATTTATTTCAAATCTTTAACCTAAGATAAATATTTTGGAGGATTATATTTCTATCATATAATCCTCCAAAATATTGTTAATCCAATCTTTTAGATCGTAGAATAAGCTAGGAAATGAATCAAAGATATTATTCCTAGTTTATAAGAAGATAGAGATCAAGAAGAAGTAACTAATAATGATGTTTATTTTGATGTTGATAATTAACAATAAGAAACCAATATTTGGGTATGTGGTAAACCAATCAATATAGGTGAGTGTCCAAGTAAATTTTTATTTCCTTATTTGAAATAATTTAATGTATCTAGGTTTTTATGAGTTTCTGGTGAATCATGGAAATATCATCTTGATGATTTTAAATTAATTTTTGCTACTCTTATAATAAAAAATGAAAAAATATATTTTATTTTATTTTATCAAACTTTAGAAGGTAAATCCTATCTATCATATATTAGTTTTCCTCCGAAAGTCATTAATAAATAGAAAGATATTAAATATGGGCTTGAATTCCATTTTGGAAAACCTAAAGAAGATTTGGAATTGGTTAATAAACTTGTGAATATGTCAATTGATCTTGTTGAGACTATTTACCATTTCATCACTAGATTAATTAAGTTAATACAAAGACACCACATGATGTTAAATAAGTTGTCAAGGTTGTATTTTTGTAGTGCATTACCTCTTAAGAATAAGATGGATTTAGAAGATAAAGATATTATAGAGTATGATACCACTATCACTTTTTTCATTGAGTATGAAAATAATCTTAAACATATTTTTTTGAAATAAAGAGATTCTACATATTTTAGTTCTAACAATGTATAAATTATTAAAGTTATACACAATCTTGGTAATGAGTTAGTTGCCATGAAATGACAATTAAAACTTCAACAAAAAATTTAAATATTCAAAAATGTAATTCTAAAGATAAAACTCATTATTATCATGTCTTTGAATTATATCATGACCCTATTATATGTATTACTATTCAAAAATTTAAATGATTTATTCAAGGGAAAGATAGTATTATTGTTGACTTGGTAGATAATATAAATATGTGTAGTTCTGATGAACCTTAGGGTGAAACCAAGACTATTGATGTTTATGTTTTCCATACAAGGAAAAAATATTACAAGTCTATCCCTAATAATAATAAAAATACAACAAGAACAAACAATAATCAACTTCCTTCTTCTTCATAAACTTATATTCAAGACAAAGGTAAAGTTGTTGTTCAGAATGACATTACTATAGGTAGTCTTATTGGAAACCCTCAATGAGCTAATTATTTATCTACTAGATTTAATAATTCCTAATACTAACCTATCTATATGCTTAAAAATTATACTCAAGTTAATCTAAATTTTGGATCCAATAACATTATTAGTGATCTAGCTAATACTAAGGCTGAAATTTAATTACTTTAAGCCATTAGTTTACCTAGTCAACTTAAAAATATTAATAAAGTTGTTAAAAATCTAGATCCTAAGAATGTTATAGGTTTACAATAAGAGACTAATAATGATGAATACAAATATTACTTTTCCCAATATAATTACCCTCATTCAATTTATATTACTTATTTCTATGTGTCTATTAAAATTGGTGACAATAGAATCATAATTATATTCTTTAAATAGGGGCTTCTAAAAATATTATGCCTAAATTATCTACTGATCAAATGGGCTTTCCCTATGAAAGATAAAATATAAAGTTTACTAGTTTTGATTCACATAAAACTAAAATTTATGGTAATTTTAAAGATATTATCATCAGAATAGCTCAAGAATTAGGTGTGTTTATAGCGTACAAGTTCTAGACATTTCTGTTAATTACACCATGTTATTAGGAAGAGATTGGTCTAAAATAATGGGGTTTTTCTTAGGTAAAAATACTATTTGGATTCCTATGAGAAATGAAATAACATTTATTCATAGAGAATATTGAAACATTACTTTGATTGAATCAATTCCAACTAATTTTACTTTTTTTGAAAATGGAGTTGTAACTTATGAGATATTAATGTAAGATGAATCAGACCAAAAACATGCAAGAATAATACCTAGAGAAAGAATTAGTCATTTATATTTTGATAGGGCATGTTCTCAACACGGAATTGGTGTTAGAATTGTTCTTATTTCCCCCATAGGTAAGGATTTTAGTTATGCATATTAGTTATCATTCAAAAATGCTAAAAATATAGCTAAATTTGAAGCCTTGTGTCTTGGTCTCGAAAAGGCAATTGAATTAAACTTTAAACACTTGGAAGTTTTTGGTGATTCAAAATAATTTGTAATACAAGTCAAAAAGATCTATAAGACTAGTCCATAATGTCTTCATAGGTATACTCAAAAAATTTAGATACTATTTAAAAAGCTTTTAATTTTATGCAGATTCTTAGAGAAGTTAATGTTTGTGCCAATACCCTTATTTTATATGCTTTTAACCCAACCGTGAGTGAAATTGAATATTTTATTGATTATTATTTTCTAAAAAAATTTAGACATAAGATTTCTAATTTGAATAATAGTTAGTCTATTTATTTTTTTATTTTGGTATGGGTAAAGGTGAGGGTTTTGAAAGGTCTCATAGCCTTGTATGAATGAGAAGAAATATATAAAATTTCCATTTCACAATAAATGCCTCTACTAGTGGCACATATAGAATACACAAATCTAATTAGAAACTAAGGCATAAATATAAAGCTAGGAAATCCAACTATCAAAAAGCTAACTCAATGCATAAAATGGGTGTTAGAATCTAGATTCACACTTACTAAAAAATAGTTGGCATGTTATTTACTGTGATGAACATATAGACATTTTCCTACAAGATAACTATTTTGATCATGATGGTTATGTCCTTAGCTATGGTGATTATTTACATCTAAGAAGTAATAAATTTCTTATTGGTTTGGTAAGATTTGAATCAATTTTTATTCCTCATGATCAGCCTAAAATATCTTGAATTAAATAACCTTCAATAAGGATCATATGTGAAACAATTCCAATCAATTTAGGAATGGAAGAAGATCCTATGTATATTTATGTGTTCAATATACAACCCATGAAAGGGAACAATTTGTCAAGTTATTCAAAGAGTTCATCGATATTTTTAGTTGGTCCTATAAATAATTAAAGTGTTATGATACTTCTATAATTATACATGACATACCAATAAAACCTGATATAAATCCCATTAGACATAAATATCAAAAAATCAACCCCTTATTGGAAGACACCATAAAAAAAGAGTTATACAAAATGTTGGATGATAGTATCATTTATTTGGTAAGATACTCTGATTGGATAGATAATCTTATTCATGTTCATAAGAATAATGGTGATAGTTGTTTACGTAAAGTTTAAAGAATTAAATCATGAATGTGTTAAAGATAATTTTATTTTATATAATATAGAAAAGATCTTACAACAAATTATTGGCTATGAAATGATGTCTCTTCTAGATGGATTTTTAGGATACATTCAAATTTTTGTCAATCTAGAAGAAAGACATAAAACCACTTTCACTACACATAGAGGTACCTTTACCTTTAACATAATTCCCTTTGGTATAATTAATTCAGGTGTTACTTTTCAAAGGTTTATGGATATTGTTGTTGATGATTTTATGTGTGTTATTATTCAAGTTTATTTAGATGATCCTATAGTTCATTTTAAGAAAATAAAAAAAACACTTAGATCACTTGCATGAAATATTCATTAGGTGTAGGAAGTATGGCATTTCACTAAATCCAAATAAATTAGTTTTTGATGTAACTAAAGGAAAACTTTTGGGTCGTGTGATATCAAAAAATATAATTTCAATACCCAATTCATATTAAATCTATCAAAGAGTTACCTCCTACCAAAGATCAATCTAGTTAGAGACTTTTTTTGTTAAAATCATTTTTTTGCGTAAATTCATTTCTAACTTTGTAGATAAATTTAATTATCTACATAATTTATTGAATAAAATTTATAACTATTTATGGGATGCAGTATCAGATGTAACCTTCAATAAACTTAAAAATACAATATTAAGTGCTAATGTACTTTTAAAATTAGATCTAAATAAACCTTTCATCTTATATGTTAATGCAACTAATACATCCATATGTGTTGTTTTGACTCAATACAATCAAAATCATGAAGAAATACCCATTGGTTATATGAGTGAAGTCCTCAAGAATGCTAAAATTGGGTATCCATTAATTGAAAAAAATATTTTCTCATTAGTTTCAACATTAAGTAAATTCAAATATCTTCTTATGGGAAATAAATTGATCATGAGTTTAAATGTCCCTATTTTGTCTTATTGGTTAAATCAACCCATGATTCAATATAGGCTAGCTAAATGGATTTTCAGGATCCAAGAATATGACTTTGATTTTTAAACTTCTATAAAAATCAAATTTAATGATCTAGCCAAATAACTTGTTGAAAACACAACCTATAATACAATTTTTTTAATTCTTTCATTTGATATTTTTTTAAATAATTTAAAAGGAGGGTTTTGAAAGGGTTCCTACCCTTATATAAGAAATATTTTGAGATACAAGCATAAAAAACCAATCCATAAATATTTAGGATAAGAAGAAGCCACAACAAGAACAACAAGTAAAACCCTATTGATTAAAAACAAAACAATAACTAACACACCATATGCAATAAAAAAACACCAAGAAAAAATATTATTCACCAATGAGAGTCTTGGCCACTTCCCAATCATCAACCATGATGTTGATGAACATATCCATTTTTTTATAAATCCACCATCTCCTTCTTAGTTTGTTTTCCTTTATCCTAACCTTTCAGCGTTTTACTAGTTCTTAATCCCATTTATTTGTATTTATTTGATTTAGATGTATTCTTTAATCACATTGATGTTAGTATCACAAATTTTAGTGATTTATCTACTCATTTGAAAAATATGATGAAGATATTATTTAATCTTAAATTTCTCCTTTTCTAACTAGAGAAGCCTTTCCTCCAACAAAGCAACCTTATTGTTCAAATTATTAATAATTTCTAATGTCTCCCCTAAAATCTTGGTTGAGTAACTTCCTTGAAGGGATCTTCCACTGATTTGTAATTAAAATTGATTAACTATGTCCTCTAGTTTCTTTTTATCCTTCATTATGAATTTCAACATCATTAATCAAAGAGTTAATATTTTCCTAAGATTTTTATTCTATAGGTTCATAAATTCTCTTCTTGCCCTTTAAATTTTCAATTTCTTGATCACAATTATTTTTAATAGAATACATAATATTATCATAGGAGTATTTTCTCCCAAATATTGATTTTAATGCATCTCTTTATCTTTAGAATTATGATTAAGATAAACAGAGTTAAGGGCATCATCAGAGCTGTTATCTTGGTTAAAAAGTAGGGGATTCTTTAGTAGGAGGTTTTTTAGCCAGACTAGACTTTTCACCCTTTTTATCAAAGGGTTTATTAATAACTAGAATCTAGATAGAAATAAATTTAGGTATTTAAAGGTTTTATCCCTCATTCCCCCCTCAATATAAGGTTTTGTAGATACCACACCAAAGATTGAATTAACAACCTATCTCTAGATAAGGTCTAATTACTTAATATTTAACATCACATAAAATTAGGCAAATTAAATTTTAATGTAAATGAAGCATAGTTTTCTGGAGTTGAACATCAATCACAAAATTTTCCAAAGATAAAAATAGATAGAATAGGATACTGAGCATTTTTTATACCTAAAATGATTAAGGAATTCAAAGTGGTAATATAAGGCCACTTTGAATCTCTCCTCAAGGGTTACATACCTCATAACATGAGGTAGGACATAATTCTAGGGTGTAAGGATCAAGTCTCTCAGGTAGCCCACTTAAAATTCAATCAACTTCTCCTTGTCTTTTAGAAAAATCTCCATGTTTTCCTTATTATCACAATTATATTTATAAAATTTTATCCCATATGTGTTCATGCCTATTTATTGGGTTATACTATCCTCAAATACCATAAAAAAGACACCATTCCTAGTGACATTTTGAGCTTTCTAGGATTTTACAAATCCTGTAGAGATATGTGGGTCATATCCTTTATTTTTATTCATGAAGTTAGTGAGTCCTTTTTATTGTATAGTTATATATATCATAGATTTATTCCTTACAACATCTGGTTTAAAGGCTCCACTCTACACTAATCACCTCCCATTTTGACATAATTACCTGAACATCAATAACCACACCTGAATACATTTTATTTGAACTCCTCTATCCTAGTTGTGATGATTCCCCTCTCAACACTAAAATAATATTTCTTTCCATCTCAAATAAATATATGATAATCTAAATGCAAAACCACATTTTTAAACCATGAAGAATTTTTATATTGATCAACAGTTCAAAATAGGACTTGAAATGCAAGAATGTGATTTTTGTATTCACAATATTACTAGTATCATGATCTCGTTTATTATTTTTATAACCAAAATCATATTTATTATTTAGATATGTGTCAAAGAAGAGCTCTTGGGTTACAACCTTTGAAGTTTGTTTTACGTTTAAAAATATATATTTTATAAAAATAGAGATGGAGTTTTATTACATTGTCTAACCCATGATCAAATCCAAAACATTATCAGAATTTATCATGAAGGAACCTATGGTAATAATTTTGTAACAAAAACTACAACAGATAAAATCTTATATGCTAGATATTATTGGCCAATCTTGTTTAAATATGATTTCAACTAGTCATGTCATATATGTCATGTCAGCATTTTACTGGTAGAGATAAGATGCCTACAATGCCTTTAACTATGATTATACCCAAAAAAAACCATTCACAAAATGGGGTATTGATTTCATTTCTTATATCCATCCTCCATCAACTAGTTACAAATATATTTTTACTACTACTGATTATTTTACTAAGTGACCTGAATTTATAACCTTAAGAAGTTTTGTTAGTACTGAGTCATTTCTTTCTTTAAAAATCAAAATTTCTCATGTTTTGGAGTTCCTTATGAGATAATTTTATATAATGGTCCTCAATTTATTTTTAATGAATATATAAAAATTTTAGGAGGTTATTTTATTATTTCAAGTCATTCATCAAAATATTATCCTTAAGGAAATGGACAAGTTGAATCAACTAATAAAAAATTGATTCAATCATAAATAAAATCATTTATGAAAACAAACAAAATTGGCATATTAACATATTTCAATACTTATGGGTTGATCATGCTATGGTTAAAGCCACAAATGGTTATTCATATTTAATGTTAGCTTGCATTTTTGAAGCTACTATGCCAATTGAGTTATAGATTATTTTATCAAGAACTATTATTTAATATGTTGTTGAAGATATTAACGCCATATAACAAATATTGAATGATATTTTATCTCTAGATGAATTGAAAGCCACAACCTTTTAAAAACTTGAAAGAGCTAAATAAAAACTTAAAAATTACTTTGATAAAAAGATACCCAAGAAAACATTTAAAGTCAATGACTTAGTTTTATATTGGGATATATCTCATGATTAACTTGGTAAGCATCATAAATTTGATTCTTTATTGTTAGGAATATATAAAGTAGATGTTATTCTTGGAAAAAATAATTTTTATTTGTATGACTTGGATGGTAATTTGCTACTTCATATAGTCAATTACAATCATTTAAATAACTTATATGTTTAGTCTCTTCTTTATTTTCAATTTTTGTTTATTTTGCTTCCCCTATTTTTCATTATATTATTCTTTTCTTGTTATTTATTTCTTTATTTTTTTATTTTAGTGAGAAACTCAACTCCTCAAGTAAGATTACAAGGTATTCTTATTCATGAAGGGGAATTCAGATAATTTTTCATTTATCTATAAGTATCTCTTGTATCAAATGTTTTACATTCTTAATCAAATTTGATTACTTATTTATAAGTAAATAATATTGGAATTATGTTATTTAATACATTACTTGATTTTAGATTTTACATTTTAGGTTATTGTAATGATATTCACCTTGACTAGATTTCTCAGTTATTTATTTCTCATTTTTCATGCCACGATAGTAGAACAAACCATCCCTTAATGTGAAAAATAATTTTAATGGGTTCACACTTAGCTACTTAGGAAATAATTTACCTATATTTCACTCCTAAGTTTTGAAATTTATAAATTTGATTGCAACCCACTTCCATAAGTGAAATTGGATAGTAAGGTCATTACTTAACCATAAATTAAAATGGGCCACTATAGTATAGGGTTAATAATATAGAAATTAGTAAGCATACGGTTGTTAAACATATTTATATTAGGCCAATTAATTTAAAAACTCAAATAAACAATGTTTTGAAGTTATAATACTAAGATATGCTAAAAATGAAAAGTAAAACTATTGATTGATACTAAAATAAATTAGAAATAATAATACTAGCTTGGTTTATTGTGTACATGTAGATCTAAGTTAAAATAGGTTAGAATTAGACTAGATCAAGATCTTGGAACAATCATCATATTCTATAAATTTGCATTTAGTGGCTTTAGATGCTTACATTGAATCTAGATGTCTACATCGATGCTACTATCTAAGTTGGATGCAAGTATCCAATACATAATATCATTTTTATCTTAGTGTGACCACCTAGATCCTTCTATATTTTCTATCTCTTTTGTTTTGGTGTGTTTAGATCTTATGCATAGGCTATCACTTTTTGTAAAATGATAGAACCTTAGATTTTTTACCCTTGGAGTGACTATGGGAAAAATTAATAGTGGTCACATGGTGTTAAGCTTACCCAAAGACCTTCTATCAATGGGAATTACCTACATAAATAATACTCTAAAGAGGGCTTCAAAATTATGTAGTTCTCCTTTACATGTTGGATTGTGTGTGTATCAATTTACAATGTATGATAATCAAGTACATATAGTGATCTAACTTGTAAATTTAATATTTTAGTTATGTATATTGGGTTATCCCTAAGACTAATATTTAAATAGGAAAGAATAGGTAAGATTGTCTCACTTGAATGCTTTATTGAGTGCTTTTGATAAGTTATCTTGTGAGTTTTTAGGTTTGTGCTAGGTGAGGAATGAATGTGGGTTGATTTTTTATATATACCAATCATTTTTGGAAATAGCTCACATTAAACCACTTAGGCTTACCACAAAAACATGTTATAATTTCAAATTTTATTACTTTAGGGAACTAGACACTTAGTTTGGCACAAAACACTAGCATCAATGTAGGCATCTAGTTGGGATGCAAATATCCATGAAGCTTAAAAATAGGTTTAGATCCTGAAATTGTAGAGGATGATAATAAGCATGTTTATAAAAAATTCAATAGCATAGAAGGCCTGGTCATCATAATAAAATATGGTCAGACTAAGAGATAAGCAATAATAACAAGAGATAGTGGATGTGAGCCTTTCAGTAGCACAAAGGTCTTAGAAATTGAAGGGTATAACCATAAGAAGTAATTGACAAATATGCAAGACTTAGGTGATATATAATTTAAATTTAGTGTCTACATTTCCCTCCCTTTAATTTAGTAATGTGTACTTGGGTGTGTATAACACATCTTATCTTTACATGAGTCCTATTTGAGTGTTTTGCTAGTGACTAACTTAAAACCAAGAGAATTTTATAGTAAATAATCAGTGCATAAAATACAGAAGTGAAATTATTTTAAATGATTGAAAGTAAAAAGATTAAGGTTATGATTACACTTATGTATTGATGCAACCAATTTGCCTTTTGGTAATTTGATTTGAATAGATGCTTTATTGTGAAGCTTCATAGTTGAGATTAGGACAATAGTAAAACTTACAAGTGAAAATACATATAAATATTAGAGGTAAACATGCCCCCAACCTTGGATAAATGGTGAGTTTCCACCCAGTAGTTGAGATTATCTCAATAGTGTAAGCTAATGATACTTATAACTTGTTGAGCATGAGTGATCCAAGTCAACTTACACTATAAATATGGTACATGTGGATGATTTGATCATTCCATCCTATAAACTTGGAAATATTAATTGATTTAATCATCTCAACCTTGCCAAAATTGAACCAACTACTGCATTAGATTGGATCAATAATAATTCATAAAAGTCCATTCTAGTGTAGGCTAAAGTTTATAGAATTATTTGAATTCTGAAAGCTAATTTGATTTTGTAATTTAATGTGCTCTTTGCATGGAATATGTACCTCATATATGTCTCAAGATGAAACATAGGTATAAAAATGGTATCAATGTACATAATTTTGCCACAAATGTATATCTAAATCATATAACTATGTAACTTGGCCACACAAATGTATATCTAAATCATATAACTATGTAACTTGGCCAATTTGAAATTTTTCAAGAGTGAAAGACATGTTCCCATGACATGCCCCCACTAAAATTTAAAATTGAGAACTATTATAAGTGTGGATAACATGTTTTCATAACATGCCCCACTGAATCTAAAATTTTGAACAATGTGAAGGTCATGCCTTTATGACATTCCCACTAATATTCCCCCTTTTGAGGTGAGTGGAAGTAGAAACTAATAATCAACTTACCTCAAAAGGATAAGATAATTTCATAATTTATAAATGCACCATGTAGCATATAGAAGAAACATGTCTAGATAAATATATCATTAAATCACACAAAATGTGATCACATCAAGGCCTAAGATGCATGATATAAATTATGGTAAATTCTAGATAGTAACATTACAAGCTCAAAAAGCAATTAAACACACACACAAGAGCACTCAAAATAAAATCAAAATATAATGATCTAAAGAGACCTCAAACAAGGGGCATGTTCAAATTCTGCACAATGAAAAGGATGTGACTTATTCAAATGTCCATAAAACATAGAAAGACATGTTTGAATTTTCACATACAAAAAACTATGACATATGTAAATGTCACAATAGGAAAACATAAGCATGGGGGGTACAATAAATGGAGCATATTCAAGTGTTCAAAAAATTAATATAGTGCATGATAATAAAAAATAAAGAACACACTCAAGGAAGTGTAAGAGTGAAGTTTTAGCAATAACATCATTGGAAGAGATTGTAATATGGTAGGAAGAAGAAGACTATTTAATGCACTCCCTTTGGAGTTTTGTGGTAAAAATTATGAGTACATTATAAAAATTATAGAAATAATAGGTATGTATGAACTTATTATATTTGGAATGACCAATTGTGGAGCCTCTTAGAGATTTTATTGAATTCATCATACATGAAACATAACAAGCAACAACTACTATGATATATTGTAAAATGAAATAACTAAGAGATGTATCCATATTAAACACATTTGTAACAAATCAAAATTTTATTGTTAACTTGGGAACCTTATTAATTCATAAATTATAAATCAGTGGTAGAGAATCAGTAAACCCTAGATTAATATCTAGGGTTTTAGGGACCAAAAGATTGGGTTCACTAAATGTCTAAACCTAAATTGAGATTGGATAATCTATTATAGGGTTGAGAATATATAAATCAATAAGAACAATGGTGATAAAAATATCTATAGCATGCTAATTAATTTAAAAACTTAGATAAGTAATGTTCTAAATTTATAATACTGAGATATACTAAAAATGAAAAGTACAACTATTGATTGATATTGAAATATATAAAAAATAAGATTACTTAATTGGTTTATTGTGTGCATGTAAATCAAGGTTAAAATAGGTTAAAAGTGGATAGGATTAGGATCCTATAATATTCATCATATTATGGAAATTTGCATTTTATGGCCTTAGATGCTTACATCAGATCTGGACAGTTGCATTGACACTATTGTCTGAGGTGGATGCAAATATATAGTATGTAATATCAATTGTATTTGAATGTGACCACCTGGAGACTTCTAATTTTCATATCACATTTACTCTTATTTGTTGATTTCTCATGCATAGGTTGTCGCTCCTTGTCAAATGATCAAACCCTAACTTTCTTACCCTTAGGGTGACTGTGGGAAAAATGAGTTAATGGGCACATGGTGTTGAGATACCTAAAAGACCCATTTTTTAATGGGAATTGCCTAAAAATTCAATAGTACAAATAAGGACTTAGAATTATGTATTTATCTCTTACATATTAGCTTATGTGTGTATCAAGATGTAACATGTGATAGACAAGTACATTGAGTGACCTAACTTGTACCTCTAAAAATATAGCCCATGGAATGATCATTTATTAATTCAAACATGTAGATGGATTATCCATATGAATGATATTGAAATAGGAAAGAATAGGTAAAATTTGCTCATTTGAATGCCTGATTGAGTGTTTTTGGTAATTTTTCTTGTGAGTTGTTAGGTCTATGCTAGGTTAGTAATGGATTAGGGTTGGTTTTTTATATATACCAATCCCTTTTAGAAATATATCACTTTGAATCACTTAGGATGACCATAAGAATGTGTTAAAAATTGTAAATTTTATGACTTCAGGGTACTGGACACTTAGTTTGACAAAGGACACTAGCATTGATGTAGGCATCTTCCTAAGACACAAGTATCCAAGAAGTTATAAAATAGGTACAATTATAAAACTTTTAGAGGATGATAATAAGTAGGTTTATAGAATTTTAAATAACATATAATTCTTAGTCATCAAAATAAAATATGGTTAGACTAAGAGATAAGCAATATGCACAAGATATAGTGGATGTGAGTCTTTCGACAATACGAAGGTCTTAAAAACTAAAGGGTATAGTCATGAGAAGTACTTTCCAAGTATACAAGATTGAGGTGTTATATAATTCATATTTAATTTCTATAATCGCCAGTGTTATCAATAATTTTAGTACCTTAGTCAAAAACTTTTAAATTGTTAGAGTTCACCAAGATCTCTGAATAGCGAGCATGCAGTAATGTCAAATTCCTATAGAGGTAGAATAAGAGCTCCAAAAACAAAAAAAATCCATAAATAAAATGTTTGCATTAACCAAATTAGAATAAGAATAAAGTACATATAGGGTGAAATTAGGTCACCAAAAAGGTAAAATCCCAATTCACAATTAGAACCCACTTAAAAGTAAATGACCGCTAATGACTTAATTAACTAACCTCAGTAAGCTAAAAAGATGTGTAGGTAAAACCACTAGGTGGTAAAAATCCTACACTAACACCCCCCTAAAGCATAGCTTAGGTGGGTATAAGAATTGGGTCCTAACAATGAGGCTTCATGATGTACCCAATCACAATACAAATCTCATAAACCAGGGTAAAGGAAAAAACCTGTAGGGACAAAACTCCTCCCCAAAAGAGAGCAAAGAAGAGAAGATAGCTAAAATATCCACTAAAGTCTAAAATTAATTATAGCCACCTGATGTCCCCCAAAAAAATGCTCCAAAATGACTATGAATCAGAAGTAGATGCAATGAAGAGTGGTTCACCGTAAAATAATGAGTTTGTCCACCAAGTGCTTGATGGATCTTCAACCAAGGTGTAATTCCTATGACAGGAATGATTCTCATACTATGAGGTAGATGGGTCAACTACTCTATGCCAAGATGGTGCACTAGAAGTAAAGGCAAATAAGGTCTAAATAATCCTTTGTAACTATAGAATATATTGCCTAATGTCTAATGTATCCTAGATCAGTTGACTATTTCCCTGTAATTTCAAAAGTAGACTAGAGGTAGGTGGATCAGAAACTAACTCTTAAATATCTATAAAGTGACAAGGAGATGGTGGAGTTGTTTCCACTTCACTATTATAGTCATCTATAGAAGAAGAGTTGTCAATATTAAAAAAAATGCTCAAGCTTAGAAGTGTCAATAGGTACAAGTGAGTCTAAAGAGGAATCTGAAGAATATAAAGGAGAGTCAAAAATAAAGTGTGAGAAGATATATAGCTGAGTCTAATGATCAACCATTCTCATATCTAAAATAGTATCACCATGTAACTCCCTGATGTACACTAAATCTTGAGTGAATTTAACTCGCATGCCGAGACCAAGGTGAGTGATATGGTAGACTGACATGAGATTAGTTAAGAGTGAAGGCACACTTAGAACATTATTGAATGTTCCACCACTCACTTCAATAGACCCTCTCTCAAGAACATTTTTAGAATTCTTGTCACCTAGTTGTATAAAGGACATGTCACATGGTTCCAAGGAACTTAAATCAATCTGTAAAGAGGTCATGTGAGGTGAAGCACTATAATCAATGACCCATGTAGGAGGAGTTGGAGACACAACTGTAACTAAGGATTTTGTTTCCCCTTGTTATTACATTTTGTCTTTTATTTGCTAGAGTCATTTTCCTTAGTAGATTTATGGCTTGATGAAGATGGTTTGACAGAATCTAAAACACCTATATTGTTTTGAATAAGAAGGCTAGTAAGGGGGTCAATTTGTTTCTTCAAACATTTAATCTCATCATGCTTACCTAATAAATGCCCATATTTGATCTAATATTTCCTAGGATTATGAATGAAAGAAGAGGTCTTATTGTTTGATTTAGAGGTGGAAAGATTTTCACCCTTCTCATCATTTTTCTTACTCTGCTTTCTCTCTTTATTGTTAAAATCCTTATCTTTCTTAGCAAGTAGTGCATGAGATTTATATGACTTCACTATGCCCATCTGCATCAACTTATCTTGCTCTTGAATTAGGTTGGAAACAAAGGTATCTAAAGAAGGCATCTTCCATGCGGTGTCAATATCACTCTTAGTGACATGGAAATTAGACACAAATATAAAATATTCAGGACCTAACTTAGAGATTATTGACTAAACAAGTTGTTCATATTTCTTGTCAATTCCACATGATTTCAACTGCAATCTCAAATGTTGAACTTGGTGAATAAGTCTTAAAGAGTGTCAAAGTCATATAGGCTCAATATAATGAGCTTATTTTTCAACTCATGTCCTCTCATCACATCCTACACTCTAAAGAGCTTGGTGAGTTGGGCCCACACTTCAGTAGGTGTTTTGGTAGATTTGATGTGAAAGAGTAGGTTTGGGGAGATAGAAAGACATAGTAGTCCATGGACTTTGTCAAAATGGTTAAATCATTTGATTTTCACTCTAGCATTAGCAGGTTTAGTCTCAGTGCTCATTATAATTTAATGGTAACCCTTGGATTGTAAGATAATTTTTATTCTAGGTTTCCATTCATGATAATTAAATGGTGTAAGTGGACTAATAGAGAGTGAATCCATAGTGTAGAAGTAAAGATTGTTGCAGTAAGTAAAAAAGAATGCAAAAAAGAAAGAATGTATAATACCCCCTTAGAACTATCAATAGTGACACCCATGGATGTTTCAAATACAAACACACTTGTATAGACATCATATTCAATCTAAAATCAATCTTGAGCAGTAGGTGCGTAAGTACAAGGAACTAGAGGGATGTCAGATTCAATCAACAATACATCCAAGAGAGACTATAATAGGGATGAAGTGAGATTTAAGCCATTAATTACATCATGAAAAAATATATGTTATAAAAAAATAAAAAAAATACCACCAATATGTAGAGCTTGAAAAAATATGCACTTTCAAAAAAACAACACCTAAAATGGAGCTACGGATTGAAATTATAGAACTTACAAGTTCTTACTCCCACATATTCCTCGACCCTTTCCAAAAATACAAAAAAAAAACCCAGACTTCTTACTCAAGTTTTCCACGCTGCTTTACTTACTTGGGGTTTCAACACTACTTTACTTACCCAAGGTTTTGACAATTCTTTACTTACTCGGGGTTTTGACACTACTTTACTTAACAAGTAATTGCCCTTCACAAACCTGAGTTGGTCTACAATAGTGTAAATCAAGTTTTTAGACCTATTTTACTGGACAAGTAATTGCCCTTCACAAACTTGAATTGGTCTACAATAGTGTAAACTAGGTTTTTAGACCTAATTTACTGGAGAACATGAATTACAAGTAGTCAAGGGTCAAAATTTTCATGACTTCTCCAAGCAAGTTATCATGTTTTAGAAGTTTGATTACTTCTCAGTTGTTGGGGTTGTGAATTTTGATTACTTCTAAGTTATCAGGGTTGTGAATTTTGATCACTTCTAATTTTCTAGGGTTGAAAAGTCTGATTGCTTAAGTCACCAAATTTGTGAGCTTTACAGACTTTTCTACTCGTCCGTATAAATGTCTAACCAATAAGAAAAAATTTATTTCTAGAAAATTCGTGAACTTTCTCAAAAAACTAAGAGAGACCCATTTTAGATCTCAAAAAACCAACAAAAAATATACAAGCATATTTTTCATCAATGGCCTTTTGACATGAGTTTTGAGGTAGAGAAGAATCATGCCTCTAGGGTCAAAAAAGTGGCCATAAATCTGTGGACTTCCTCAAAAATCTAACAGAGACCCATTTGAGATATTGAAAAATCCATAAGGAATATACAACTAGATTTTTGGTTTGAAGTCATTTTACATGATTTTTGAGGTAGAGAAGAATCATGCCTTTTGGATAAAAATGTGACCGTATATAAGAAAAATTAGCAATGATGAATGCAAGAGGATCATGCTAAAGTAGACAAACACATGAGGCTATCAGGAAAGCTCTGGTACCATGTTAGAGTTCACCAAGATCTCTGAATAGTGAATGTGTAGTAATGTCAAATTCCTATAGAGGCAGAATGAGAGCTCCAAAAACAAAAAAATTCTACAAAGAATTTTTTTGCATTAACCAACTTAGAAGAAGAAGAAATTACATATAGGGTGAAATTAGGTCACAAAAAAGGTAAAACCCTAATTCACAATTAGAACCCACTTAAAGGTAAATTCCCCCTAATCACTTAATTTACTAACCTAAGTAAGTTGAAAAGACATGTAGGTAAAACCAATAGGTGGGAAAATGCCTACACTAACATAAATATTGTAAAATATTTTGTATTTTAGTTTTACCATAATATTTAATATTGCATGGTAGGGGCCAACTGATTGAAATCTTGATTATCATTTACTTGTTTAATTACAATTGATGGTCATATTTGATTATGTATAAGGCAATTTTAAGATGACATTTTCATTTTGATCATTATGAATTATTATGACATATAAAAAGTTTATTAACAATATGATGTAATTAGGTGATGATTTTTTAAAACATTATTAGTTCACAAAATCATTTAAATTTAGTATGTATAGTTAACACCCACTTTAAGTCACACTGTTTGATCATGATCTCTCAATTGATATTTGACTTTAGTGATCATTTATGACATTCTACAAAAAAAAATATTGTAAGTAAGGTGACTCTTAAATAATTTCAAATTCATTGAATCATATGTGTTTATCATTTTATCCTTGAATTAAACAATGTTATTCATCTGGTCTTGATATGAAGAACTCGTGTCTATTTTCCAACTTTGGCTATGAATATCAAAATATTCATTTGGTGCTAATTCAAGTTCTTGATGAATGTACATTGGCAATAATTATAAAGTATTCATATATTGAGATTTGAAAATCTAAGCTATATTACCATATTATCCTAGTTTGCATCTAATCCCTAAAAACCCTATCCTAAAAATCTTATTTTGATTCAAACCTGTTAATAGTTTTGAAGATCCAAAATTTATAAAATATATTAAAATGTCAATTCAAATTTAATTTGAATGTGTACTTTGAAAATTATAATGAAGTGTAGATATTTGCTTGGTGATCTGGTGATGTGTTTTTATCATTTCATATAAATGTATACATAAATAAATATGTTGGTATAGGATGCTAGCATTTGATAAGATTTGAATATATCTAAAGATAGACTATTTTTAATGTGTCTAGTGTGTTTCCAAAGTTGGTAGAAGGTAGAATGTTTAAGCTAAAAAACATAGAATGTTTTAAAACTCAAGTTCACAAAATTTGGTGGAACATTTGATATAACTACCAAGGTTGGAAATAATTTTGGAAGGTGGTGCAGTTAATCACTCTAAGATGATTCATAATTACATAGCAAAAATTGAAATAAAGGTGGAGAACTATGTTAAAAGTTCAAACCTTGATGTTTCAAGCCAAATGTTTGGCCCATCCTCAAGATAAGTAAGTAGCAAAAAATCAAAAGATGTTCGATGATAGGTTTCAAATTTTAATAACTCTAACTAGAAAATTTTACTTGCATTGAATGAGACATTAATGTTGGGGTTTGGGTGAAAATGGTTATCAAGTATCATTTCGCATTTTTATTTGGTAAAGCTCTAGCAAAAGCTAACCAGTGTCATTTGAGTTACTAGATTTTTGAGACGTTTTATTCAAGATGTGACATATATTTGGTTGTAAATTTTATTGAGTATCAACATATTAAAGAGTTATGTTTCTTATTTTTATTTTTCATGCATATAATTGTTGTTACTTAGTTTGGTTTAAAGAGTTTAATGTAATAATCATGCATTCTTTGTTCATTCTAAACAAACATTTAGTATTTGTAAATATTTATATGCATGGTTGAGTGTATTTTTATTTTAATTTTTGAGTTTTAAACAATTTGAAACATAAGTTTGAAATGATTTCAAAATAATATATGTGACATCCCCACTGGGATTTACTAGAATAGTGTAAAAAAAATTAAACTAGTTTCACATATTCAACTTTAGACTTCACCATGATAAATCTAACTAATCATCCAAATTAATGCACTATTTATTTAAACCATAATTATAAATGTAAAATCCATTCATTTACTAATCACTATGATATAAAAAATAAAAACAAGTACAAATTTGATTTACTCATTTAACTGCATA
Organism: Torreya grandis; assembly: GCA_037957365.1. Taxonomy (NCBI): domain Eukaryota; kingdom Viridiplantae; phylum Streptophyta; class Pinopsida; order Cupressales; family Taxaceae; genus Torreya; species Torreya grandis. The sequence goes on along the minus strand of JARHVA010009776.1, from coordinate 185,552 downwards.
TATCCCAAAAAGGTAATTACATAATTTTAGCCACTGTTGATGCAACACTATAACCAATGTTATTAATGTATAGATGAATAAATATTAAAATTTCATCAATGATAATGTCAAAATAATAAATATTATAAAATATATAAGCCTCCATGAAGCATGAGTCTTAATGAACTCAAGTATCCTATGGTAATGGCAAGTGTAGTCTCCAATGAAGTACCAATGTGGGGAGGGAGATCATCATTAGAGGACTTTTCCACACCAACCATAAACCATTGATCCCATGTATAATATCAGAAATAAAGAATGGACCTCCCTTCATGGATAGGTAGATAATTATGGTGAGAGAATCTAAAGAGACAAGATAGTACCTGTGTGTTATAAGATATCTAATACATGATAAGTACCATAAAGAAAATACATTCTAATGTGATATCACACAAACATGTAAATCATACATATGAAATGACAATGTTTAAATAAAACATTAATTTGAAAAAAGTTTTTAAATAATTAATTATCTCAAGGATCAATCAAATTCATACACACCACTTGATTGGATTACCCTCATCTTCCATCGATGACTCTAAGTGTTGACCAAATTTGACTCTACAGGTCAAATTGGGACCCCTGCAGGTAAAAACTTGAGTTTTAAGCATTTTTAAGGGTCTAAAATTATTTCATAGGGTTTAAAATATGTATTTTTATGTTATTTCATATCATATTATCCTTAGTCATTAGTCATATTAGTCCTTATATCATTTTGAGTCATTATGGGGGTCAAAATAGAGCATTAAATGAGTTATACATCCTTGTTGAAAAGTTTGAAGGTTCAAAAAGGTGATTTAATTCCCATGTGTCTTAATATGTCTTAATAAATAGTTGGTAACTAAAAGTGGTAGGTTCTTCAGAAGAAAGGGTAGTTTTCTTGGGAAAATAGAAGAGTTTGACACTTGTACAACCCACAAAGGAGTATGACACATGGGATAAGGTCAAGGAATGTCTATTAAACTTTTTAAATCTTAATTACACATTTTTAATTATTTTAAAGTGATACTTATGAGCTAAAACCATTCTACTCCTTTTTCACCCTTCTATACACGCAAAACCAGTCTTTAGGTTTATACTTGGTACGGCCAGCAAGGGAGGATCTAGGTTAAATACCTTTGGGAGGTGAAATTAAAATTAGATAAATTTATTTCCACAAAAAATATTTTAAAAAATGGTGGTTTGTGCTTTATGGACTATCCTCATGAAGTTGACTATGTTTTTCTACTAACTAATCTATGCACCCTACAGGTTTTGCTCTTGTTTGGGCAAGTCTATAAAATTCACTTTCTAAGATTGGTTAAAAATGATTTTTAATCCCTATTAAAATGATCCATGATTTTTTTAGTGTTTCAAGGTGTTTTTATATGCAAATCATCTCAGGTAATAAGTAAATATACCATTCTATGTTACAAGTAGTTTTTCACCATTTATAGGATCTTCTTGGTTTAATAGTGGTTTTTGAGGGTGAATATGGGTTATTTTACATGTTTAAAATGTTCTATTGGTCACCTTTAATTTTTAACCTCTTTTCCTAAAGAAATCTATATGGAATTGCAATCATATACAACTTACCAGTCATGTAGCCATTAATGAACGTGTAAAGGTGCCATGAAAGAACAAAATCACATTAGAATGGATGTTTTTAATTTGCTTCCAAGACCATCATAATTATTATAAACCATTTGGTAAATTGGTAAATATTCTTGGTCTATTCATGAGGCCTAAACAATACATATGATTTTAATTTTTCTCATTGCCTACCTACAACTCACATACACCTTCAGGTGCCCTCATACAAACTAATCATATTGAAAGGAAGTGTCTGCTAAGTAAGGTTTGGATAGTGGTGGAATTATTTTAAAAAAAAATAAAATATATAAACTACATTGGAAACTAAAAACATGCATATGGCTTATAAGATCATATACTGCCTACTCAATAAGATAACCACCTATAGGTGGCTTGACAAAGAGTTGAGGTGCTCATATGGAGTGTTGAGGCATGAAATGAGACATTCCTTGGAGTTATAATTCATTTATTAAATAATTATAGGACTTTTTGATAGGTTGGATAACAAATTAAAATATTTATCAACCTCAAACACAAAATGACTAAGTCTAGGGCTCTTCTCACTAAAAATGCAAAATAGAGGCCTAAGGCCATTTTGATAGAGTCATATAATAGGGTTGTAAGAACTTATGATGGACCTAATTGTGATAATATTTAATTATATATCAATTACAAGGACTCCATAAATTTTTAGGGGTATAATATTAGTGGAGATTGACTGTTGGAGACCTCAAAACTATCATTTAATCATTGATTTCAAGCATTGATGTCTACAGGGTTTGGACCTCAAAGAGACCCTTCACTAAAGGTTATAGTTCTAAAACATGTCCCCATGATAAAATAGTTATATTCAATGAAATTAATGTTTATGATCTAAAATATCATCAAAGGAATAGGATATGTAATGTTTTATGTCATATAAACACCTACAGGTGTCCTTACCTTTAGGGACATACACCTACAACAAACCTTCACTTCTATACCATCCAGAACAAGGAATCAAGAGGGGAAACACATAAATTGATATATATATAAGGTGATTCCAAGTGTCTAAAGGGACTCAAGGGTGATGTAAAACCTTTTTTAAAAGAATATTCATATATATACTTCCCCTCATTTGAAAATGTTCACCTACAACCAACTGTAGATGGTTGAGAGTAGGCAGTGGGCCGAGGAGTGAAGTGAGAGGGTTATAAATGAATATAATTGATTCCAAGTGAGTAAAAAAAATAAAAAATGAACCCAAAGTAAGCATAGGAGGACATATATATATATATATATATATATATATATATATATATATATATATATATATATATATATATATATATATATATATATATTGTATTTGAGTTTAAAACATGCAAAGTGACCTACATGTGTCCCCTATAAAGCAAAACATAGTCAAGATTATATACAAGAAATTTGGACTAGGAACGAGTATGTGGAAGGTAAGAGAGGCAAGTGAAGATGGGAATCCATCCAATATGATATTTATAGTCTCATGGATATCTCATGGTAGACAAGGAATATAAATAAGACCATTTAAAATGCAATACACATTTCACATGAAGAACCCTACACACAATGCTTTTATATAGTTTGTCTTGGGTCTTAAGGCTTTTGGAAGGTCAAGTGACCTAGTCAGGAGATCAAAATTTGTATATAAAACCTTTAGGAATTGAAAAATCCCATATAAATTTCACTTTGTTTGATAAAATAGGGTAAGTACCCTTTTTTAATCTGAGATAGAGGGTACTTCCCTAGGTTCTTAAATTGGCAGGTTTGAGAAAATGTAATAGATGGAGAGACTAGGAGTTGGGTGAACATTAATAGGAGGTGTATTAAGCTATAACACACCTAGGGAAAGCATGGAAACATATCACAGAGGGGATAATCCTTACAAGATGTCTTAAACCCTTAAAGTTATAGTCAAACCTACTTCGGTAGGCTTACGCCTAGAAGCCAAAAGGAGAGTCATTGTCACTTCCATCTTGAGATGATCATTATATCCTATTGAAACATGTTTATGGGGTAACTAAAGATGTGTTAAATCTATTGGAATGTAGAGAAACCAAATGGAATGGCCTAGACCATAGGGGTTACTGTTTCATGTAAATTTTCACTTTAAGTTCTAGGGAAGAGAGAAAATAAACTCAATATACATGTGGTTAAAAATCCTATTTGTTTGTGTGCACATTGAATCCAAATGATTGTGAAAGCTCCTTTTTAGCTTGGGAGGAAGACCTATAGATAAGAAAGCACTAAAGCAAACTTGTTCATTAGATAGATAGTTAGGTGGATTGCCTAGTGATAGCTAGATCCTGAAAGAGAGAACTTCCTTAGGGGCAATAAATCCACACATTTTTAAAAATTAGGTTCATAAAATTGAAAATAAGGTACTTACATCAATAATCAAAAGATATTGAAATTGAACACAAGAATTCTTGATAATAAAATAGACTAGAAATGACCAAATTAGTGATAAACTAATTAATACTAGTGATAAGGGGATAGGATATGCATCAAAAAAATTTAAAGGGGTCTATGAGTGGTTAGAAACATAGAAAATCAGGTTTGATTTAGTTTAGGTGGGTGAAAATAGCTTTCTAGTTTTCACTGCCATAGGCAATCATCAATGGTTGGGGTGACCATCAGTAGTTAAGGTGACTATCAGTGGTTGGTGTGACCATTGATGGTTGAGAATACCATCAATGGTTGAGTCAACCATCAGTGGTTACTATGTAAGTTCTAGGTTGGTAAATTGATGAATGATGGGATCTAAAAGATGGATTCCAAGATATGGGCAAGGGATGGGCTGATTATGAAATGGAAACAAAGTAAATGAATATTAAAAAAAAAGTACTTGTCTTACCATAGGTTGATTAGGTGAGTGTTTTAATTAGTTAGTCTATTGGTGGATTCTAGCTTTATTCTAATAGAGTAATGGTACCTGAGAGTTTGGTTGAGAGGTGATGATAAGTTAATTTTCAATAAGATGGATAATAATGTTTGATAATGCTAATGATGTTGATTGAATTGTAAAATAAAAATCTTGAATCTTTAAGCTCTTGATAATTATTAAAAATGGATTTGACCTATCAGGCCTCTCTCTCTTATAGGCACAAGTAAGAGGTGGAAGTGAAGGTGTAATTAGGCCATCTAAATATAACTCATCCATGCAAAGGCTCACAACTGGAATTAGACAAGTTATTTTCAAGAAAGTAATGTGGATGGTTGTATGTTATTTGTTGAGGTAGACCCTGACCATTGATGTTCAAGGTTTCCCATGGTGATCGTTTATGGTCACCCTGACCATCGACGGTTAGGTTCCAAAGGAAAGAGGTCCCAAAGGCCAAGTTGAGTTAGTTTGCAAAACTGACTGTAGATGAGCCTGGTTAGACTAGATTGGTATAGATTGATCTCAATATAGTCCTTGATAGGTCCAAGAGGATTTTTTACATTTATAATCATAGGTGTGTATATTTCTAGTGTCTACATTTTACCCCTTTTTATTGTGCAACTTGCGTGAATAAGCTGTAAAACAAAAATAGAGTATAGGTCAAGGGTGTAGCTGCCTTGAGAGTATAAGGAGGTGTTTCCCCCTTAAATTAAGAGTTGATGATGTGAAACTAATATAGTTATAGATTTGATAAGTGGTATATGGTTAGTCACTATGTGGTGACACAAGGTTAGGCATTTTAAATGCAAACTTGCACATAAAGTGCGACCAAAAAGTGAGATAGCCAAGATCGTGCAAAGACTAAAATTGCCAACATTGGTAAAACTAAGGGTTGGTGAAAATAAATACAAATGACAAGTGAACTATGTGACCATCTATAGGCATGGTGATTGGTAACACTAGTATACACAAGTTTTTTAAGCAATTTTTGTGTTTTTGGTGGGTATCCAAGGCAAGAAGTGGTCCCATGGAAAACACAAATGGATCATTTGTTGTAGGTATCTGATGTAGGAAGTGCTACTAGTGAGACACAAGTATGTAGGATATGCATGAGATGGCAAAAAAAAGGGGTCAATATGGAAATATTGTCATTACGATCAAAGGACTATGCAAAATGTGTCACAAAATTTCATGCCAGATGGGTCAAAAGAGACCAATGATAAGGTAATGAGGTGGGTGGGTGAAGGGCATCTCCAAAAAGTAGGAAAATTTTGGTACAATTATGTGAGGAATAGGTAGTGTTTATGTAATAGTGGAAAATGGGCCTTCCTTACCATCGATGGTCAGGGTCCCTAAAAGGTGACCATTGATGGTCACCCTAACTATCAACAACAAGGGAAACCCTAAAAATCCACAATGTCAAAATAAAATAAAACAAAACTTACTTTTACCATTTGTAATTTGGGTGAGTTTAACTGTGGGCTCTGGCGATTTTGGCATATAGTAAGGAAGGTGATTGTTGAGGTGGTTGTTACCTATTGACCAGAGGCATATGGATTGATTATATGGGCTTGAGATGTAGGGAGCATGAAGATGTAGCTAAGAAGCTATTCACAAGATCTGACCATGGCAGAGGTCAAGGAATGAGGTAGGGGGTGCCTTGAATTTGGTAAATAGGTTATCATTTCTTATTTTATGATTTAGATAGGTAAGCTAGGTGATTATTGGGAATGTTTTGGTTTGTTATTCCCTATGTAGGATGTTGAGGGTGTGGGGGTGAATTTATGGGTAAAGTTAAAAATAGAGAGGTGAGGGAGGTGGAAAACTATGGAAAACTTAGCAAAAATTTCAAAACGTAAGGTGGAGTGTTCCCTTTAAGGATAACTATCAAAATCATATAAAATCGAACCACTCCCTCGAAGGATGGCTAAGTGAGGCATTATCAAAGCTAGCATTTTTTTGGAAGCTTCCCACATCGATCAACTTCCACAACCCTAAAGCAAATTTGAAAATAATAAAGACCCCTAATAAAAATCAAAAGTAATGAGAAAGTCGCAATTGGCTCTCATAAAAGAAATAATCTTAGAAGGCCTCAATTGGCTCTCCTCAGTAGACTTCCCACATTGATCAGTCTACACTTTATATATGAGCATAGACTTATTTGTACTACCTCTTTTAAATCCTATATAAGAGGAATGCTAGTCTCATAAAAGGTTCCAATTTCACCCCTTCTCCCTCCACATATCATATGTATAGAACTATGAGCTTACTTGACACATGTGATAAAGATACATGTTTATCAACCTAAGCATGTTAATGTGAAGCATTTGAAAGGCTTATTTTCACTAAGCCAATCCAATTTTGGGTTTTGTTTCAGTCCTTATCAATGAAAAGGCATCGTGTTCCTTTTCTTATCTTTTGTTAGTCTATGTAAACATACCTCTCATGATTCTTACCACTTTCCTAAACATTTAGTTTATTAACACTTAATTTATGTATTTTAATTACACCTATTCCCATACTAATATTTTATCTCCATGATCATCAACAACAAACATCACATTCAAAATGTAAACATCACAAACCATGCCCATGAACTACAGCATATCTCTACCTATTATCCAAACATAATGAAAACATATCACAACATATCATTAGCATCATCCTATCCATCAATTGTCATAACATCATGTGAGCATAGATCATGTCATAAACAACCCTAATTACACCAGTCACCATCATAAACACAAACAGAGTCAATGAGCAAACCATCATGAACCATAACATATACCAATCTATCCATCTACTATAACATTAGCACATCTCATCTTATAACATCAATTCATGCCAAACACATCACATAACCATACACAAAACCATTAAATTATCATATGACATACATCCATCAATAACACATCCTATCACATCCATGGCCAAACTCAAAACATCATAATTATTTCTCTAGCATCACATGCCTAAGATCCTAGGTCAAACATCTCATAAAGCATATGCAAGAGGCCATAAATCATAAACCATAAAACATGAACATCATGAACTATAATCCCACATCATATATAGCATCCTACACCATCATCACAATATACATCAGGTCATCATAAATAATACATATAACAATGTATTTGTTCTCTCTCAAATATATATGCATCTCACTACATCGATACACAGGCTAGTATCAAAATAATATACATCTATAGTAACATATCTAGACATGGTCATAAGGCACCACTACTGATGGCCCCATTTGTACCTATACCTACACCTTTACCTAGTGGTGCTCCCCTTGGCACCCTGGCATGCCCAACTATAGCAGCCCACTATCTTGTAGTGGTTATCGATAGTCCACCAGCTAAACTAGATATATACTCCACATATTGTATCACCTATGGCAACTGGTCCAATACCATTACCTCATAATATCTATGATCCTCCATAGTAGTTAGATAGCATGCTCGTGGAACTATGTCTGGTGGCCCTCTTGCTATTTATGTGGCTACTCCTCCCCTCTATCTTAGTAGGTCCCTCTCCTATATGACTATCCCAAGGGATGCTTGTACCTGATCCCTCTCACTTTTAATAGTGGCAAGTTGACCCTAAAATATGTAAATCTTACCCTATAGCATGGCCACCTATCCCTGTAATACCTATACCTATTCCTGGGTTGTAGCCAATGCTACCTCTACCTATCCATCATGGCCTGCTAGATCTACATCCATTGACATCATGCCCCCATCATCCCCACTAACATATGTAGCTACATATATCAACTAGTACCAAGTCATGTAGCCATATACATACCTAACATCATCCATAGGGGCCCTAATAAGAAGCTCCTCAAAACCATCATTCAAAACTTTTAGAGTAAGCTAGGGCACCAACAACTAACCCTCTGAATCTTACATCTTATATCAAATAAATAGACCCAAGACACCCTATATCAAACCAAACTACCAATGCACCCTATCAAATAGAATCAAATCAACCTCACCCTCTCATCTACCCACTATCCACCTATAACTCTAAATGGCAAGGGTCTACCTCCTATATTCTATCCATATCAAAAACTATATATATGGCTTACAAATGATGTCTCTATCTACTAATGCACTTAGTGCACCCCTAAATCACTCAACATCATCAGTGCCACCTCCTATATTTAATGTAACCAGGTCATTTCTCAATACCATAAAACTAATGGGGAACTCAATCTATGTGTACCCTACCCATGGAAATCCCAAGGGTCTCAAAACCCCAATATGCTCATAAGCCCAATAATGAAAAACTAGGCCACTATTGATGCCTTACCTCATGTGGTGCCTAAACCCCCATACACCCCTTTATACCTATATAAGCAAAATTGGGACCCAACCAAATACCATCCTACCAAGTAATAACTCCATCAATACCCCTAGTAACACAAGGAAACTTCTCACTACTCAAATTTGGGATCCCAAATGATGTCATCACAATCATGATCATCATCATGAGTCTCCTCTCACTTGGAGCTCTCTTAGACAATATTAAGTAGCTAAAACCCCCAACATGTCATCAGACCTAATCACTCTCATACTCATACAAATACTTGATCAAACCTTCTTGTTCCTCTTGCTCAATCTAATATATCACCTCACCACATAGTGGGAGTCAAGCGATCTTGCATACATCCTCAAAGAGAATAGTCATCTCCCCAGTTGATAACAAGAAGGTATTCATAGTAAGATCCAATCTCTCGATGAGTGTTAAACCATAGATGCATCTTTGGGCACATATTGGTAGTGCCTCATCACCCCCAGCCCTACCTCCTCTATATGCACCTATTCCTCTATGGTCATCCCCTCAAAAAGCTTGAGGAAGATGCGTGGCATGTGGTTACACATCTAAATTTTCTCCTTGACTTGCATCATATCACACACTTGGCTCAATTTCTAACATTGGTCTCATCTATCCTAGTTTACTAAAACCTGACCTAATCCCCTATCACTCCCACTTATCTATTATATGTTGGCTACATTACCCCTAGCAACCCATATTAACCATAGCTCTAACCCATTACCATTACCCTTAGGCTAAACCATTACCCTAAAACCTTATGTAGAACCATTACCCATCACCCTCAAATCCTAGCCTATCCTTCCCAATTGTCGATGGTCATGTTGATTGATGATGGTCAGAGACCCCAATTTCCTAGGGTGCTCATCATCGATGGTCACTATGGGCATTCGATGGCCAGAATGCCCAAACCCTTAGAACCATAAACAATACCAAAAAAATATGTGAAACCTACCTAAACACTTCAATCACTACCTACCCCAAATTACCTCCCCCACCTCTGTATTTTCAAATTTAATTGTACATTTACCCCCACACCCTCAACATCCTACATAGGGCACAATAGACTCAAAACATTCCTAGAAATCACCTAGCTTACCTATCTGAATAGTAAAACAAATAATGAAAACCTATTTACCAAATTCAAGGCACCCCCTACCTTGTTCCTCAACCTCCATTGTGGTTGAAGCCCATAAATAGCTACCTAGCCACATCTTCATGCTCCCTACATCTCAGGCCCATGCAATCAATCTACATGCTTTTAGCCAATAGGTAGAAACCACCTTAGTAATCACCTTCCCCATTATAGACCAAAATCATCAAAACCCATAGTCTAACTCATCCAAGTTACAAATGGTAAAAGTAAGTTTTATTTTTTTACTTTTGACATTATGAATTTTTAGGGTTTCCTCTAACCATCAACAATCAGGGTAATCATCAATTGTCACCTTTTAGGGACCCTGACCATTGACGGTTAGGAAGGCTCATTTTTCACTGCCACATAAACACTACCTATTCCTCTCACAACTGCACTAGGTTTTTCCTACTTTTTGGAGATGCCGTTCATCCACCCACCTCATCACCTTGTCATTGGTCTCTTTTGACCCATTTGGTGTGTAATTTTGTGACACTTTTTTCCTGGTCTTTTGATCATAATGACAATATTGCCATGTTAACCCTTTTTTGTGTGCCACTTCATGCATATTTGACCTATTTATGTCTCACAGGGAACACTTCCTACCTTGGATACCTATGAGACATGACCCATTTGTGTTTTTTATGAGAGCACTTCCTAGCTTGGATACCCACCAGAAACATAGAAATTACTTAGGAGACTTATGTTTACAAGTTTTCCCAACTACCACACCTACAGGTGATCACATGTTTCACTTATCACTTATCCTTCTTCACACCAACCCTTAATTTTACCAGCATTATTAATTTTAGTCTTTGCATGATCTTGGCTATCATACTTTTTGGTCAAACTTTGTGCACAATTTTGTATTTCAAATGCCTAACCTCATGTCACCACATCATGAATAACCATATACCACTTATCAAACCCTTACCTATTTTATTTTCACCTCATCAACTCCTGGTTTGAGGGAGAATACCTCATCCTACTCTCAGGGCAACCAGACCCTTGACCCATACTCCATTTTTGTTTTACAACTTGTTCATACAAGATACACAAAAAAAAGGGGTAAAATGTAAACATAAAAAATCCACACACTTATGATTCCAAATGTCAAAAATAAACCTAGACCTATCAAGGACCCTTTTGAGATCAATCTATACCAATCTAGCCTAACTAGGCTTATATTCAGTCAGTTTCACAAACTAACTCAACTTGGCCTTTAGGACCTCTTTCCTTTAGAGCTTGACCATCAATGGTTAGGATGACCATCGATGATCACCATAGGAAACCCTAAACATTGATGGTTGAGCTCCACCTCCTTAACAAAGAACATGCAACCACCCACATTGATTTGCTAAAAATAACTTGTCTAATTTCAATTACGAGCCTTTACATGGATGAGTTATATTTAGATGGCCTAGTTTCAACTTCACTTCCACCACTTGCTTCTACCTATAAGAGAGAGAGGATGGGGAGGTCAAATCCATCTACAATAATTATTAGGAGCTCAAGGATTCAAGAGTTTTCTTTTACAGGTCAATCAGTGTTATTAAGCATTATCAACCATCTTATTGAGAGTTGACTTATCATCACCTCTCAACCAAGTTTTTAAGTACCATTTATTTATCAGAATCAAACCAGATTCCACCATTAGGCTAACTACTTCAACTACTCACCCAATCAACCTCTATTAAGATAAGTACTTCTTTGTTAATATTCATTTACTATGTTTCCATATTGCAATCAGCAAAGCCCTTGCCCATCTCCCAAAATCCATATTTTGGATCATATCATTCAAAAATTTACCAACCTATAACTTACACAGTAACCATCGATAGTTTACTCAACCACTGATGGTCACACCAACCACTGATGGTCACCTTAACCATTGATGGTTACCTATGGCAGTAAAAACTAGCAAGTTATTTTAACCCACCTAACCTAAATCAAACCTAATTTTCTATGTTTTTGACCACTTAGAGACCTATTTCAAAAAATTTGAAGCATATCCCAACCCCTTATCACTATTATTAATTAGTTTATCACTAATTTGATCATTTCTAGTCTATTTTCTTAGCAAACATTCTTGTGTTCAACTTTATCACCTTTTCATTATTAATACAAGTACCTTCTTTAAAATTTTATGAACTTGACTATTTAAAACATGTGGATTGACAACCCCTAAGGAATCTCTCACTTCCAGGATCTAGCTATCACTAGGCAATCCACCTAACTATCTATCTAACAAACAAGTTTGCTTTAGGGCTTTCTTATTTGTAGGTCTTCTTCCTAAGCCAAAGAGGAGCTCTTCACAATATTCTAATTCAACACACACAACCAAATATGTTTATAAACCACACCCGTATTGAGTTTATTTTCTCTCTTCCATAGAACTTAAAGTGAAAAATTACATGAAAAATGGGCCCTAATAAGAAGCTCTTCAAAACCATATTTGGGCTTCATTTTTTGTGGTTGAGGGCTTGGTAATAGATGTTTGGGGTGGTGTGGTCAGAGGTAGGAGGACATCATTAGGTTTGTAGGTCATGTTACATGTTGAAAAATGGCTCAATTTAGATTGTATGGTAACAACCTGATCTTCATGTTCAAATTTAACACAACAGTGGAGGGTGCAAGGTACAAAACCCATAACTTAAATCTAAGGTCTCCCTAACAGAACATTATACTAAACTCACCTTCGACCACATAGAAATGTTTATGGAGTGTGTATGGTCCAAGATAAATGTGGAAGATAATTTTTCCCAAGGTAGTGGTCATGGTGTTGTTAAAGGAGTGAAGCACAACTAAAGTTTGGGACATGACATTGTTCTATAATTTGAGTTGGTCATAGGCATGGGAGGAGATGATGTTGATGTTGGATCCCTCATCAATCATAACCCATTTGATGTGGGTTTGGTTAATATGGGAAGTAATAAAGAGAGGAGGATTTGAATCCTTGGGTTGGATAGAGGGTATCTCCAAGTCTTTGAAAGTAATGAGGGTAGAGAATTGGAGAGCACCTACAAAGGCCTCTATAGGTGGGGACTCACCTGGTCCAACCTTGATAGCTTGCATAACTTCTATCATGGCTTGACAATGGTGGGGTGAGGTGGAAATGAGATCATAGAGGCTCATATTAGCTAGATTTTTGTGAATTTATTTAATAATTACCCTCCTGATGGATTTAGAGGGGTTAGTTTTAGAGGTTCCTAAAATGGTAACTTTAGGTTTAGCTAAGGATGTAGAGGTTTGGATCGGATTTGGCTTAGGATGAGTTGGGGGTATGTCCATAGATTAGACACTTTGGCCTTCCCTTTATCCTTTTATTATGATCATGTGACCACATTAATGGTATGGATGGAGGGGAAAGGTGTGATGGGAGGTTAGGGATATTATCCATCACTCTGAGGTGAGAGTGGATGATTAGAAATGTGCCAACAAATAGCTTTTGGGTGTAGTGGTACAAGAGTGGATGGAAGCTCATCTAATAAAATATAATCCTTTTCATAGAGCTGATAGATAATGGACTAGATATATTTTTAATCCTTGGTGCGATGCCCAGGTATCCTATGATAGGAACATATTTGATGATCATTGTATCACATTGTCTTCAAACCAAGAGGATCAAAAGGTCTGATAAGAGGTAATGTGAGATAAAAGGTTTGCAATAATCTTTGAATAATTGTCATATAAGACCCCTCTAGATGTGGGAAAGGTCTAGAGGTTATGTTTTTTGTTGGGAAGATGCACATGTTGATAATAATGGGTTTGGTGAGAGAAAGTTTAGGTAAAATGGTGTGTCTAGTCAATGGTTTTAGTTTGGGTATGCTAGTTATTGGGGTGTTAAAGGTCGATAGTATGGCTATTGTTAATCTAGGAAGGATCAATGGATCAAATAGTAGGTGGACTGGTGTAACTAATGATAGTGGATGATATATGTTAAATGGAGCTTGATTTTTAGGCAAAGTTGAGGGGTGAGGCCTTAAGATAGAGGGCAAGGTAGAGGGAGGTGAGATCTTAGTCATGTAGATTTTCAATGGTTTCACCCCTTTGGTTGGTTTGTTTTGAAGCTTGGGTACAGGTTTGGGTGGGGTTAATTCCACTTTTAAGGAGGGGTGAACCAAGATTCGTGTAGGGGAGGCACAAATATTTTTAGAAGGTTTGGTTGGTGGTGAAGTTGTTGGAGAGGCAACTATTTTGGTTGAATGAGAAGGTGAAGGGTTGGTAGAAGTTCTAATCATCTTGAGATGTGGTAGAAAAATGATGGTTTGGTTAGTTATAGGTGTGTTAGAAGGTTTAGGTTTATTGATGTAAAGAAGCCCCAACTATTGCCAAAAAGTGGCTTGATCCATGTCTGGTTTTGTGACCATACCTAACGTTTGAACAAGTTTAGAAAAAGGTCTATAAATTGGTCTAGCCCCTTGGGTAACAGGCATCAAGGATACACCTATGGGTTGAGGAGGAGATTTTATAGCCTCATCTATTTCTTCTAGAAAGGGAGGTAAGTTTTGGTTGGGTGGCTACTCTATGAGGGGTGCTTGTGAAAAATTTGCTTCACTGAGCATGATGTCCATAGTTGTGATTTGATACATGGTTAGGGTAGATGATGGGTTAAAAATGGTTTTTTATTTGGTTAGGCTATTCAAAGGGGTGTTTTATGACTCTAAAGCCTCTATGAGTGTAGCCAAGGAAAAAGTAACATCCTCATTTTGTGCTTTCAAAGGAAGGGAAGGTGACTCTACCACTTTGATAGCTGAAATGGGAGAGAAACATGTAGGTTAGATGATAGGTTCCCCATTGACAAGTGTGTTAAAGACCATATTTATTGTGTGGGCATCATGAGAATATTCATCTTATGTGTCCACAATTTTGGTAGGGGCATGGTTGGGAAAATGCTTCCTAAAGATGTGAAGAGATTAATTTTTAGGGGTATTGGGATTATCCAACATGAGTTCCCCCTTGTCGATAATTCTCTGAACAAAATTATTGAAAGTATTACATCGACCAATGTTATATCTAATTAATCGATGAAAATCATAAAGGTCATTCTCATTGTACTAAGAAAATTTTGGACAAAAGGAATCAAACTTTTGGGAAGGTTTGATGGGTGGAAGTTGTATAAGGTTAGCTTTTAGTATCTTTTCTAGAATCTAGGCATAAGATACTCCAAGTGGAGTGAATTTTTTTTGGTTACTTCAGCTTGGGTTCCTTGTGTTTTGGCTGGAGATAATGGAATATATTTGTTGGTTAACATTAGGTGGAGGAATGGTTTTAAAGACAATGGTATTTATGATTCCCTTGATCTTAGTTCTGGTATTGGTTTGGTTTCCTGGCTTGGAGGAAGAGGTTTCATAGGTCTTAAAGGTAGAGTTCTTGTTTTGTAAATTCAATTTTACCTCATCTATGGCCCAATTTTTTAGCTTACATGTCATGGTAAAATCTTCATCAAAAGTTTTGAAGCTTTGGAAACATAGTGTAGAAGATATATGTTTGGCGTAGGTTTGAGAAAAAAGCTCTATAAGTTCAAGTTGAGGCAAGGAAAATGAAAATTGATTAATCAAGCTTCTCCAATGGGTGATGAAATTGGAAAAGGACTCATCATCGAATTGCCTAGTGGAATAGAGGTTAGTGATATAGACCTTTTTGAAAATGTTAATGGAAAAGTGATCTAAGAAGACCTATGCTAGTTGGGTGAAAGAAAATATGAAATGCTTGGTGATGACACTATACCAGTTAAGTGTTGAGCCAGATAGGGACATGGGGAAGGTTCAAAAGAGAAGGGCATCATCATAAGCAAACATGTAACATACATGCCTAAAATCCATAAGGTGTTGTTAGGGATCTTCCTTACTCTAAAATTTGGTAAATTTTGGAAGCTCCCATTGAGGAGGGTAAGGTTTGATAGACATAGAGGGATGAATAGGTTTGTGACAAATCTGATCATAGGATATGATGTTATGAGACCCTAAAATGAATGACTCAAGATTTTTCATCTTGTCCATGAGCATCTTCATTAGGATAGTTTGAGGTAGTAGACCAAAAGGATTGTAAGTTTCATATTGTGGTGGAGGTTGGGTAACATATTAGTAATTTCTTAGAGGTTGAGAGGTTGTCACATTTTGGAATGTGGATGATAAAGTTTGGGTAAGTGGTATGTAAGGGTAGGTAGATGATAGAGGTTGAGTAGTGAGTACATACCCTTGAGATTAGGGATGTAACCTAGGTTGAGTGCGATGGATACCTATTGATGGATTCCTATGGGTTGGGTATGGGCAGTAGTTGGGTTGGTGACAAGAGGTGAGGTAGTGGCCTTTGTGCTAATGGGTGGTGAAGTAGAAGGGATAGATACCCCTAAGCTTGATAAAGGGGTATTGACTAATGGGTTAGGTTTGATAGAGGGAAGGTTGGTAGTGTTGGTGGTAGATGATCTAACAATAAGTGGAGTGTGAAGGGTTAATGGTAAGGTTTTTCCTAAGGTGGAGGAGTCATTGGTAGGAGTGAAAGGTGTAAGGTTAGTGGTTGGTTGAGTTAATTGGTTTTTAGCTATGGTGTCAAAAGGGTTAATAGAAGAAGATGTCTAGGTAGTTGAAGTTTGGGTTGTGATCATGGAAATAGGGATACCATTAATAAGGTGGGATGGCATGCCATAAGGAGGATCATGAGGTGGAGTTGAAATCGAGATATAGTAAGGGGGGTGTTGAGGTAGTGCTAGAGAGCAACTTGGTTGTTGTCCAAAAAAGTAGTAAATTCCATGTCTCCTTGGGAGAATACTCAAGGAAAATTAGGTATTCCTAATGGATGACGTGAGTCTTTTGCCTTGGAGATATACTCCATAGATGAGGGGGTAGAATAGGTTAGTTTGAATGATAGGTTCTATTCTACTAGGTCTCTTCACTACTAGTCAGTGAGAACCATACAAGAAAGGGGGAGAGGAGACAAGAATAAACTCACCACTCAAACAAAAATAAGACAAGAAAATGATCGAGGCAATCAAGACACACACTAGAAAGTACGTCAAGCTTAGAGGTTAGTTTTAATCTCACTTTTAGCTTATTCCTTAGTTTATAAGAATGTGTGATAGAATTTGGCTTGTAGATCAAGTACTATATAAGTAGTCTATGGTTGGTTTTGGGTTTTTTAGATGATCAAAATAATCCATATTAGAATTAATATGTGGCTTGGTATTAGGGCCTACCCCCTCACTTCACAATCCCACAACGATAAGAATGTCAGGTGCTTAGCCAATATATATTGATATCCAAAGTTTATAGTCAATCAAAGATCAAGGTTGGGTTTTCCCCTTGGTGATGACCTCCAAGTATGATCATCAAGAAAGTGTAAGGTGATTGCTAGGTGATGAAATCTCAGTCGAACCTTGTCTCAAAAAATTTTGATGTTTGATTGATGAAAGTGGTTTGGCTAGTGTGTGTAACAAAAGCGGTGCTACAATAAGATTACTATGATTTAATTCAAAGTGCACTAATGTAAAAAGTAAGAAATTGATGTAGTTGATTTTAAGCCCAAAATAAATTTCAATTTCAATTATAAGCATAAATAGATAGAAGAACATACAAATGTAAAAAAAATATGAGTAAATACTCTAGGTTCCACTGGGTGTGCCAAAATGTTTCATGTAAATTTTCACTTTAAGTTATAGGGAAGAGAGAAAAAAACTCATTACAAGTGTGGTTGAAAAACCTATTTGTTTGTGCATGCATTGAATCCAAATGATTGTGAGAGCTCCTCTTTGGCTTGGGAGGAAGACCTACAAATAAAAAAGCACTAAAGCAAACTTATTCATTGGATATATATTTGGATGGATTTTATAGTAATGGATATATCTTGAAAGCAAGAGCTTCCTTAGGGGCTATCAATCCACATGTTTTAAATATTCAAGTTAACAAAACTAGAAAGAAGGTACTTGCATCAATAATCAAAAGATATTAAAATTGAACACAAGAATGCTTACTAATAAAATATAATATAAATGACCAAATTAGTGATAAACTAATTAATATTAGTGCTAATGGGTTGGGATATGCTTTAAAAAAATTTAAAGGGGTCTTTGAGTGGTTAGAAACATAAAAAATTAGGTTTGATTTAGGTTAAGTGGGTGAAAATAGCTTGCTAGTTTTCACTACCATAGGTGACCATCAGTGGTTGGGGTGATCATCAGTAGTTAAGGTGACCATTGGTGGTTGGTGTGACTATCATCAATTTAGTAGACCATCAGTGGTTGACTCAACCATCAGTAGTTATTGTGTAAGTTCTAGGTTGGTAAATTGATGAATGATGGGATCCAAAAGATGGATTCCAATAGATGGGCAATGGTTAGGCTAATTGAGAAATGGAAACAAAGTAAATGAATATTAACAAACAAGTACTTGTCTTATCAGAGGTTGATTGGATAAGTGGTTTAATTAGATATTCTATTAGTGGAATTTGGCTTGATTTTGATAGAGTAATAGTACCTAAGAGCTTGGTTGAGAGGTGATGATAAGTCAAATTTCAATAAGATGGTTTATGATGCTTGATAATGCTAATAACACTGATTGAATTAAAAAATAAAACTCATAAATCCATAAAATCATGATAATTATTGCAGATGGATTTGACCTCTCAGGCCTCTCTCTTATAGGCACAAGCAAGAGGTGAAAGTGAAGGTGTAACTAGGCCATCTAAATTTAACTCATCTATGCAAAAGATCACAACTAGAATTAGATAAGTTATTTTTAGAAAATCAATGTGATTGGTTTCATGTTCTATGTTAAGGAGGTGGACCCTAACCATTGATGGTTAGGTTTTCCCATGGTGATCATCGATGGTCAGGTTCCAAAGGAAAGAGGTCTCGAAGGCTAGGCTAAGTTAATTTGTGAAACTGACTACGGATGAGCCTGGTTAGGCTAGATTGGGATGGATTGATCTCGATAGGGTCCTTGATAGGTCCAAGGGGATTTTTGACATTTAGAATCATAGATGTGTGAATTTATAGTGTATATAGTTACAATAGGCCTAATAGGTAAGGTTCAAGCCTAGTTGAAGTTCTCGCATCTTTCATGAGACTTTTTATAGAGGCCAAAGATGTTTAGAGGTGTTATCAGGGGTCCTAAACAACCTTCTTATGTAATTTTTTTGAAATTTGAATGTCCCATCTTTATGAATGAAGCTTAAGAGGGTAAAATAGGCTTAAACCCTCAGAGTGACCAATTTGAGGAAATAGAGATGGAAATATACTCTAATGGCATAGTTTTCCTAGGATTATTATTTTAGGTTGTATAAGACTCTCTTAGGCTACACCCCACTAGGATGAGATGTATGTAAATATATGGATAGAGTACAAAACAAGGTAATTTTGAATATTTTGTATGTTGTACAAGTTACAAGAGGTTCCAAGAGATTAAAATCACATGGAATGGAATATTATGACTTAATATAACTCCCTGTGTCAATTTAATGGCCTATAACAACTCCTAAGTGTTTAAACAATAGCTCTCAACTTAGCTAGTCAAAACTGGCATAGTGACCAAGCTAGTGAGAAGGGTGGAAAGCTTCAAGTGAGCTAATTTTAAGGTGTTATTAATTCCCCTAAGGCCATGTATAGTCTTTAAAAGTGTCATATACTCCCTCCCATGGATTTTTATGGAACACTAAAGCCAAATTTGAAGCCAAGTGTGTAAGGTGTGAGAAAGAGGAGTTTCTTAGACTACAAATGATGATAACTCATTTTGGGAAGGTTCCAAATGACCAAGAATACAACCAATGCATGGAGAGGAATGTCTAAAATCATTCCTCTTCATTCCAATAATAATACCTATCCCTAATTATTTTTGGTATGTTCAAACAGGGTTAAATCATGAAGGCAATTTTTTAAAGAATTGCATACCACTTTACAAGAGTTTCATGACTTGGAGAGCCACTTGTTCCTTCTAAACTTACATGGTCCATTACACTTTCCTTTATAATGCATAATTAACTCCTTTTCTCAGCTTCACAAGTGTCCTTGTGACCCTTAGACTTCTCTCTTCTTCTCTCTCTCTCAAGTTCTATAAGAACTAGACATTTTGGCCTTTGTAACTTATGCTCCACCTGAGTATGGCAAATCCTTGCTCATTTTAATACCATTTGATCAATAATACTACTTATTTTTACCTCTTTCATAACTATTCATAGTGTTTTTACTTGTATGATTGATTTTTCTTAGTTATTACTTGTCATTTCCTTAGCATTGTTGTTTCATTCTTTCACCTATTTGCAGTCAAAAAGCTTCTTCTTGTAGGGCATGTGAAGTGTTCTAGGAAGTGTCAAGGTTGATTGAGTTAGTATATTCACTAGTACCATTCAAGGCCTCTTATCTAGTCTTCCTAGCTTAAACATTCATCCATAACCTCATAATGTAATATTGATGTGAGAAGATGTAGATTGGAGAAGTGTATGTTTGGTTAGTCTCTTGGTTTCATGTGTAACATGCAGTTGGTTGGTACTCATCAATAAATTTTGTGTATCACCTCCCTTAGGATAGTTTTCTTTTATTTTTCTCTTTCCATTTTACCTCACAAAGTTTAGGTGTAGTTGTGATCCAAAGTGGTATATCAAGGGAGCTAGCTCTATCTAGAGATTCACCTCACTCTTAGGCTCACCCATAGCCTAGAGGTGTTTCAATTGTGCCACTTGGATGAGGAGAGCTGATACATCTCTTCAAAGGGTGAAAATCCAAGTGAAAACACTAATATATTGATTTCTATCTCACTACTTATGTAGTGTCATAAAAGCAATATTTGGTTAATTAAAACATAACAAATATATTCAATCGTATCACTTCCTATAAGTAGTCATAAAACATGCTAAGTATATAAATAATCAAATTAATACATATAAGAAATGAATCTCAAATCATATTATTTATTACATAAATAATAAATGTAAGTAGGTACAATCTTTAATAGAACATACCATTTGGGTATATTTATACTTAGTTGACAGTTACTAAATATAAAAAATAACTCCTATGTAGTACCATCTATAAAAAACAACATTTATCTTAGTTTATTTCCATGTACACACTTCAAAAATTACAATAAACCAATCATAATTAATTTTAAGGCTCATATTTAATAATAATCTAACTTTCATGTTAACTTTTTGTACATTTAATGAGTTGTATGCATATAATAATGGTATACTACATCACATATTATATAACTTGATTAATAGTCATAACTATATACCATATTTACAAGCACACTTTTCATACATATAAATATATTATATATATGTGTATTTGTACTTATTTCCTTCATACAAGTATAAGCCATATACATGTATGAGTACATAACTGATTTATATAAATATATATTAGATATATGTATCTGTACACATTTTAATTGTTTCAAAAAAAATTCAAATGCATCTAAAAGCACAATCATGATGAATAAATACACTCCTATGTATTTATTAATTCTTGTGTTGTTCATCTAATGAGTGTATATATAGATACATGGTATACATGTGTTATGTTTGTAATGGATCATTTAATCATGTATTCCATATATGTATATACCCAATCAATAACCAATAAAGACATGTATAGTATATGACATACTTCAATTAACTTTGCCTACTAACTAAAATCAAATGAATAACTTTAACATATCTAATCTATTATGTTATAAATCCAATTATAGTACTCTAACTACTATATTATCATGGGTTGTATAAACAAGAATCATACAATTAATGAAGTTGACATAGCCAATAATATACAATTTCACTTTATTTACAATTATGAATCAGTTAAATTATAGTCTTAATATATACTTTATAACTCACAAACATATACATCTCAATCGAGTGTATATGAGAGTTTATTTATGTAGAGATTATTTATATATGTAATGGTAAGTTATACTTACTAATTTCTAGTCACATCCTTGAACATACACACACACACACACACACACACACACACACACACACACACACACACACACACACACACACACACACACACATACATATACATATACATTGTCCATATTCAAAATGCAAAAAAAAAATATATATCATATAATAGACCAATAAAAATTTGACTATCTATAATGACTTCGAGATGAGTAATAAAATCACTAAAAACTATAGGTATTTTACACAACTCATACTATATAAAAGTGATTACTATTTCATTTATATAAATTGATGTATGCACAAGTAACTAACATATTCTCAGCCAACTCCTAATGTCCATTTTTATGTTTATATAACCAATACGCAGTCATATACCAATGTTCACTTGTATGTTATATAATCAATACTCTGACATATAAATAATAAAGGGTATGTTCATTCATACTCAAAAATATACTTAACTATCTAACTAAGACTTAACAAGGTTCCACAAAGTTTTAAAAATAGAGGATATGTTCAAGTCTATAAACCATAACACTTTTCCTTTATATAGATTCAAAGCCCTAATGACAATCATCACAAAACCTCAAATCAAATTTACATTCATATATATAATTTATTTATACTTTGGTATGTATATATACTTCAGGTCAATAAAGACCTTTAGGGTGTATATATATACCACTATATGTGAATACATCTTTTTCTTTTAGATATACCCAAAACTTAAACACTCAATCATATAACACATATAATTTTCTTTGCTTGACCATAATTTCATAAACTTTTCACAGTCCTAGGCATTAGGTTTTATGGTTTCCTATGGTTATAGATTTGGTTTTGTGGATGGTCGATCCATCCATAGGGCCAAATCCTTATCTAATTATATATTATAGCATGAATAAATTAATAAAAACCCTTTTATGCATTCACACACATAATACATGTATTTTATCAATTAGGAATTTAAATACATCACCAACCTAGTTGAACTCCCAAAACTCATTCTTGCCTTTGAGAATAGTCTCAAGATCCTTCATGTTTTCCACAAATTCTATCCTTGAATCTCATATCTTTATTTATTTTTATTTATTTCCATCTTACCTGAACTGCCATTTTCTCCTCCATGCCCTTGCTTGTCACCAATTTCTCCAAATTCCATGGCAGAGAATAATGACCAAAACTATGTGTGGCGAGATTAATTCAATAGAACGATAGTCCATCAACTCACACAATGGATTTTGATCAAAATGATATGGTTAACTTGAGTCAAACACAAATAAAAAACACTAATCCTTATCAGATGTTCCCAATAATAATTAAATAATCATTTCATAGCCCTACAAAAATATGCAAGTTTCATTGACCCCATGCATCGACTTTAAAAGTCCATTACCATAATGTATTTCATGCTAGGTCAACTTAAACAACAAGTCCATTTAACATATCAATCATATGACAAGGTATCCATAACATATGACTATTAACAAGATTATTAACAATGTTACCAAGTCATTCCTAAAATCAACACTATTCATTCTACCTTCGACTTAGAAGTTGACTTCATAGGGTAAAAAAATAACCATAGACTTTTATCAAAATATTAGGCAACCACAAAGGTGTCTAAATAATTGTTAAATAATGCAAATACCTAAATCACTTTACATAACAATATGTTTATCACCTAAGCATAAAATATTTGATAACAATCATTAGTCAATAATGTTAATTTCAATTACCATGCCAACTAAGGTCCAAAATCATTTTTAATGAAGAACTACAATTTACTAATGACTTAATACTAGTTATTTAACTATAAAAAAGGACTAGTAGTCATATAAGCCATCAATAATAACTTATCAATCCAATCAAGCACAATATTATAAATCAAACAAAACACTATTTATAACACACTTAGATATATCCCAAAATAGCAATAAGTCACTAAATATAAGTACATAATTACTCATACGTTAAATCAATAACATTAATAACCATTAATACATTAACACAGCCATATTAGTGAAACCAACAAGATCATCAAATATAAAATAAGATCATAGCATGCATATATATAATAAATTAAATACATACTATAGTTATCAAAAAATAAGTGATAATCACAAACATATCATTCTAATATTGTGTGTGCATAGGTATCTAGCTTTTCTTCTATCCCCCAATATCTCAATCTATGCCACCTTATCTAATGATGTTCTCCCTCCATCACACTCTAAGGGATGGATTTATCCTACATAAAACTCATAAAAAATAAGGTAATTAGCCCATAATATCATTATATAATGATACAATACTATTGTATAAACTAACAACATGATCATAATGTAAAGAATATACGAGTATAGCCAACTCATAGCAATTTAATCATGTAATCTAAACAACATACAACTATTTCATAAACATCTTATGACATATAACTTAATTAAATGGTAGTTAGTCAATTTAATAACCATAATAATTTATGGATAAAAGGTTATTAAGATTATAGAGAAATCAAAATGTGATATCCTACCCCCTAAATCCATTCATCATCTCGATGATATTTATTCAAACACTATCTCTAAAATTTAACTTTAATCAATAAAAAAAATAAAATTATATCTAACAATGCATCAAGCAAAAAAAATTGGAAATAGCCTATAGAACTCATCATAGTCTAAGTGGCACTATCCTCATAGTATTGATCCCATAGGACCTTACATTGTAACTTTTCTCTACTATGCAAATGGAGTTTACGAGTGTCAATTACTTTGTTTGGTTCTACCATGGCCACCCCAGGATCTAGAACCTATAAAGCATTCCAATCCAACACATGTGAAGGATCAGATATATACATTTTAAGATAAGACACATGGAAGACATTATGCAAAAGAGCTAGGACTAGTGGAAATGTAAGCCTATATGCTATAGGTTTGACCAATTTCAAAACCTCTAAGGTTCCCACATATCTCAATGAAATTTTTTTTGACTTCTCAAATTTAATCGATACTTTCTAAGGCTTAACCCATAGAAACACTTTATCATGTACTAAAAATTGTCTACTTGTTCTCTTAAGATCAACATAACTATTTTATCTATCATTGGCCTCAACCAACCTCTTCCTAATTATATTTACTTGATCTTCCATTTTTGAAAGCATCTTAGGTCCAAAGACTACCCTATCTTCCAAAATATCCCAATTGATTGATGTTCTACACCTTATTCCATACAATTCCTCAAATGGATCCATATTCAGTGTCGATTGGTATGAGTTATTATTAGCAAACTCAACTAATATAAGGTACTCCTCTCACTTATATTATTTATCCATGTAATACATATGAAGTAAATCTTATAGAGCCTAATTAACTCACTCTATCTAACCATCAAACTATGGGTAATATGTAGTGTTGAAGTTTATTTGCATACCTAGAGATAAATTCAAAGTCAACCAAAACCTAGAATTCATCCTTAGATCATGATCTAAAATGATCTTATCTAGAAAACTATGCGACTAATACACTTCATGAATCTCTTCATAAGAGTAGGTACATCATCAATTAAGTTGCTTGGTATAAATTGAGATACTTTGGTTAGTTTGTTAACTACAACAAAGATCATGTCATGCATGTTTTGTGACAATGGTAAACCTTGGAGAAATTCCATACTAATCACCAACCACTTCCATTTTGGTATATTATGTGGATACAATAGTGCAGTTGGATACACATGTTTAGCTTTCACAAGCTAAAATTCTAGACAACAAGACACAAAATTTGCTACATCTTTCTTGATTCCTTTTCATAAATAGAATGGTCTAAGATCATCCATGATCTTGGTTACTCTAGGATATCTTGAATATGGGGCATTTTGAAACTTTTTAAGCACTATGCTCCTTATATTCTCTCTATCTAGTATATACATCCTTCCATTGTACCATAATAGATTGTCATTCTCTATTATGAATCCTTTATACTTAGGATTTTAAGCATTATCAAATAATTCTTTCTTGACCTAATTATAGAGTTCATCTCTTGGAAGGAATTCAATCACTTAATCCCTAAAAGTAATCCTGATAGTAGCCACAACTGTTATTTACCTCCTATAGCTTAGGTCATCAGCTACTATGTTTTCCTTGCCTTTGATATATTTGATATAAAAATCATAATTAAATAATAACTCTAACCAATGTCTTTAATGAGCATTCAAATTTATTTGGGTGAAGATGTACTTGAGTCCCAAGTTATCAGTCTTAAGCTCAAATAGTTTCCCAACAAATAATGCCTCCAAACTTATAAAGTATGCACAATTTCTATAAGTTCTAGGTTATGAGGGGCATAATTCACCTCATAAGGATTTAGTTTTTGAGATTCATAGGCCACCATTGCACCATCCTACATAATAAATCCTCTATTTTCATCCATAGATGCATCAATGATAACTAAGAATTGACCTTTAGGATTGGGAACTATTAGTATTATTGTTGAAGTAAGCCTCATTTTTAGTTCTTGAAATATTACTTCACACTTATCTAAAAAAATAAAACTTTTATTCTTCCACTATAGAGAGGTAATCAAATTAGCTATCTTAGAAAAATTCAAAATGAATTTCTACAATAGCTCACTAATCCCATGAAACTTATTACCTCATATACACTCTTTGGTGATAGTCACTCCATAATGGCTCTTATATTTGTTGTATCTACTAAAATACCATCCATATATATAATATGTCTTAGATACTACACTTTCTCTTAGATAATGCACACTTAGAAAAATTTCCATACAACTTGTGCTTTCAAAAATGTTGGAAAACTAGTTCTAGATGTTGAAGATGCTCTTCTTGATCCTTAGAATATATGAGGATGTCATCCAAAAAAACTAGAACAAATTAATCTAAATAATCTCTAAACACATTTTTCATGAGATTCATAAATGTTTCAAGAGAATTTATCAACCCAAATGGTAACACTATGAACTTATAGTTCCCATATCAAGTTCTAAACAATGTTATTGGAATATCCTCATATCTTATCCTCAGTTGATGATACCTTGATCTAAGATCAATCTTAGAAAATACCATTCCCCTTTATATCTGATCAAAAATATCATCGATACGAGGTAGTGGATATCTATTTTTGATTATTGCCTTGTTCAACATTCTATAATTAATACAAAGGTGAAGAGTACCATCTTTCTTCTTGACAAAGATAACTAGTGTACCCCATGGTGACACACTTAGTTTAATGAACTATTTTGATAATAAATCCTAAAGTTGAGCCTTAAATTCAACTAAATTGATTTTTTTCATCCTATATTATAACTCAGACTACAGTTCCAATCCATGTATGATATCAATTGAGAAATCAAACTCACATTTAAGAGGCAATCCTGGTAATTCCTCTAGAAACACATTATGAAAATTCTTAAGAAAAGGATAATTTTTGATGGATGGTTCCATATATTCTTCCATCTCATTTATCTTAACAATAAATTCTTGGCACCCTTTCATTTGAGCCTTCTTGAGTTACATTACAGAAATTGGCCTAAGCTTCAACTCTCTTTTCTCACCTTGAATTTGTGTCTAATTTCCAAAATCATCTTGACACTCAACCTTCTTCAGATAACAATCAACCTTGGATTTATTATTTGCAAGGTAATTGACTCCTAGGATCACATCATATCACCCTAGTGGTGCTACATAAAGATCCGCTACTATTATGAATTTGTGTGACCTGATCTTAGATTTGACTAAACACCTATCAACTTTGACCTTTGACTCATTCCCATATTTTATCGACCATGCATTTTCCATAAATATATCTTTTCTATATAACTTATTAATCATTCAAGGAGCAATAAAATATTTTGTAGCTTTTGTATCTATCAAAATAGAAACTAGATGATCAAACAAAATACCTAACAATTCTATGGGTGAAGCTTAGAATTCAACTTGCTGATTTTAAATTATTGTATAAATCCACTATTAATAATTTCCATGTTATAGATTAGAACTCTTGTTCTTCAATTTATCCTAGGTACACTCACAAGCAAAATGGTCACCTCCACAAATCAAGCAACCTCCAAGTGGTCTTTCCTATCAGACTATTGATTTCCATTGAAACCATCTTTGAAATAATTACCATGTTTCCTATTA
>JARHVA010009776.1:0-152500 GCA_037957365.1 Torreya grandis | reverse complement strand
TTTTGATCAAAATTATATGATTAAATTGAGTCAAAAACATAACAAAAACCCTAATCCTTCTCGAATGTTTCTAATAATAATTAAATAATCATTTCATATCACTACAAAAATATGCATGTCTATTAACCCCATGTATCGACTTTAAAAGTCCATTACCAAAATGATTTTCATGTTAGGTTGACTTAAACAACAAGTCCATTTAATATACCGATCATATAATAAGGTATCTATAACATATGACTATTAACAAGATTATTAACAATGTTACTAATTCATTCCTAAAACCAACACTATGCATTGTACCTTCAAACTAGAAGTTGACTTCATAGGGTAAACAAATAACCATAGACTTTTAGCAAAAGATTCGAAAACCACAAAGGTATCTAAATAATTTTTAAATAATTATATTACCTAAATCACATTGCATAACAATATTTTTATTGCCTAAGCATAAAATATTTGATAATAATCATTAGCTAATAATGTTAATATCAATTACCATGCCAACTAAGGTCCTCCATCATTGTTAATGAAGAACTATAATTTACTAATGACTTAATATTGGTTACTTAACTATTAAAAATGATAATAGTAGTCACATAAGCCATCAATAAGAACTTATCAACCCAATAAAGCACATTATTAAAAACCAAACAAAACATTGTTTATAACACACTTAGATGTATCCCAAAACAATGGTAAGTTACAAAAGACAAGTACAAAATTACTCATATGTTAAAGAATTAAAATCAATAACCATTAATACATTAACACAACCATATTAGTGAAATCAACAAGATCATAAAATAGAAAATAAGATCATAACATGTATATAAATCATAAATTAAATACATACTATAGTTATCACAAAACAAGCAATAATCACAAACATATCATTCTAATGCAGTGTGTACATAGGTATCTAGCTTTTCTTTTATCATCCCCCAACATATCAATCTACACCACCCTCTTCGATGATGCTCTCCCTCCATCACACTCTGAGGGATGGGTATATCCTGCATCCAACTCATGACAAAGAAGGTATTTAGCCAGTAATATCATCATATAATTATAAAATACTATTGTATAAACTAACAACAAGATCATAATGTAAATAATATATAATTATAACTAACTCATAGCAATTTAATCATGTAATCTAAGAAACATACAACTATCCCATAAATAGCTTATGACATATAGTTTAATTAAATAGTAGTCAGTCAATTTATCAACCATAATAATCCATAGATAAAAGGTTATTAATCTTATAGAGAAATCATAATGTGATAATATACATGCATGAATGTGTACATTACTTTTTAGGTTTCAAACTTGTTTAAAAACAAAAGTTAGATGTCGTGATTTTATTGAACTCGTATGCATAGTTGATTTTTTTTCCTTTTTGATATTAAACTTGAAACACTTGGAAAAACAATCTAGAGTTGGCATGTTACTCTTTTCATATTGATGGATGTTAAAAATATATTGCTGTAATCTCTTTGAAAATATGATGTTTTAGTTAATATCATTTTGATATTTCAATGTATGAATTTAAAGAGGATTTTACATTCAAATATAAGTTGTGCATGTGGGTATATCATTCAACTTATCTTTATTTGTGAAATGATTTTCAATGAGTCTATTTAAGTCTCAAACAAGGATTTATTTAGGGATAGTTTTGTTGCATAGTTATTTCATGAATCCTTAAAGCTTTACATGAATGTTCTGGCTAAAATAAGTAGTTTTTGGGTTACACTCTATTGGTAATAATTTGGTCATTCGTGCGGTTTTGAAATTGAATATATCCTTGAATGTATATGCATTTTGATATTGCAGTAAAGTACTCATTGATTGTTTGAAGTTTAAATTTGGCATTTATTTTGATTACATTTCTCTCAGGCTTGAATTCTTCTAGTTTGTTATGAATCTATGAAATTCACTTGAGAGATGATGCTTTAATAAAATGATTAGCTTGAAATATTTGGGTTTATCGCATATTGTTGATAGTGTTTCAAAAATGAAGGTTTTTTGGCTATTCATGGGTATTCAAATTTGAAATAGTTTCAATTAGCATACAATTTGAGATGATAATATAAAATTTTTTATCCATAGTTTTTATTTATGTTGAATTCATGTAAAACACATCAGTTATGATTTTATTTTGCATGCTAAGGTTTTTGTTCAGATGTAGTATTTATAATATCTCATAATGATGCAAAACACAAATGAGATTACATGTTTTTCTTATAATTTTGGAGTCTAAAAACGTGTATTTTAAAAAGGGAATATTATTCACATTGTTTGAATATAGAAGAAAGTTAAAGATATCTAAGTCTTTCTAAAATGATTCTTTCCATTGTAAACTTAGTTTTGAAACTCTTGTTTTTTAATTGCAAATTAGAAATGTGTGATAGTGGTTAAATTTATTTTAAAATGATTTGATATAATCTCTCACATGCTTCTCATTTTTACATATTATAATAAGTTTTATGGATGGAGTTAGGATTCTTACAATGCAGTCATAAATACAAAATAAATAAATAATGAATCTTTTCCTCAAAGTAACTACCAAGGCAGGCATTTCTAAGGTCAAAAAGTTTCTAGTGCATTCACGTGACCTTTCAATCATGGAACTAGATTATCCTTGAATTTTGATGCAAAGGATCCTAAATTTTGGAGTGTTCTAAAATATTTACCTCATGATACCTTATCTCTTCTGGGTAATAATTTTTATAGAGGATTGTGAAGGGGTAATTGGAAATCTAGTTCAATTAGGTGTGGTTTGATAAATATTTATTGTCAATAAATGCAAACTACCAATAATGAGACTTTATCTAATGTTGACTTTTTGCCTCAAAATTCTAAAATGTTTCATAAAATTAATCCCAAACTTTTTATTATTTCTCCAAATACCCTTGTAACTACTCCAAATAATGTGGCCTCTTATATTGGTAAATGCATTAGTGACTCTTTGTATAGGCCTATGATAACACATTTGCTTAAGAAGATCAAACTTGAATTTGATGGTGAAATTAGTGGTGTAATTAGAACTTGAATGCCAGCTTTTCCATTTGAATATATTAAATACAAGATTGAGCACAGAGCACCTTTTATGGATTTAATCATTGATGAAGGGGATCTTGATGATAAATAGTTTTTTATTTGACACTGATATTTGATAATATAGACTTGATTCATTTATTTTTAGAACATATACAACATATAATCATTTATTTTCATATTGATAATTTGGTTAATAGTGATACATATTATTTTGAACTTTGAGCATAGTTTCATTTCAGCTTGACATATGCATGCAATATTTTTATTTTGACATGATTACTTAGATTTTATTGGGTGATTTGATATGGTTACTTGATATAGATTTTAGTTTGTTATGTTATGGTATATTTGTGAATTTGAAAATATAAAATGGATAAATGATTTAAAATGAAAATAATGGTTTGAATCTCTTATACTTAGTCATTATGATTATTTAATTTTCATGATGACTTTTATTAACTAATTAATTAGGTTCTTTAAATTTGAGTGTGTGTCCACCCATCCTGTTAGAGAAATTTGTTGATATATTATAAATAATATTGTGTTCTCAAGTCTTACAAGTTATTATGAATTTATTTAAAGTTTAAATATAAATTCAACTTGTGAACTTATTATTTAAAGTTGAGGTATAAAAATTTACCTTTAACAAAGTTAATTAACTCTAATAAAGTTAATTAACTCTAATATAAGTTAACTAAAGTAGTTATGCTTTGAAAACATAACTACTTCTAAGAAATGTACTTTAAAAGGAGACTTGAAAGATATTTCAAATGGAGAAACATATACAGGTACAAGAGATCTTTGATTTCAATTTTTATACCATGCTTTCTTTTCATGATATATCTCTAAGATTGAATATCATCTGTAGGAAGACCGAATAAGATATCCTCTAATGGTCAAGTGTATCAAGTGGTTTATTTTTCTATTTATAAAATAATTACTTGAAGTTTATCAAAATATTAATCTATTTTATGATTTCATAATAATGTATTCATATGTGCAAAATATCATTTTACTTTACCCAAATAATGAAGAATACTTCATATTTATTATAATAGAGTGTTGTATTTTCTCTACATTGTGATTACTCTTATTAAATTATTGTTATTGGTCATGAAATATATAGTTTATTATCTCTTTCTCTCATGCTTTAGATTACTTATTGGTAAATGTAATTTTATTCATCCTTATTTCACTTAATGTTACTGAAAATATTTCTTTAGTTTAGTATTTAATATAGTTTTCATTAGTTCTTATTTAGTGTTAATATTATCTAATTTAGTTTATTTACTTTCTTTCTCTTCTATTTCATTATAGTCAAACACTTTTACTTCTAATCTACTTTAAATTGCATGCTATAATTAATTCTGGTCATAATTAACTTTTCTTGTTTTAGTTTTAATTTTCATTTATTTTATATGTCATTTATTTATTTTTTGTTTAGTGTAGTGTTGTTGAAGACAATTGTTTTTAAAGATATCTTTTGATCCAAAGAAATTTTGAATTCAAATCAGAATCTTTTTTCTTTCAAGAGATTGCCTCATCCATAGGCTTTACTCTATTAAATAAAATAGATAATAGTTGTGAACTTAGTTTACATTTGATTAATTAATACATTAATAGAAGTGATAAGTATGGTTAGATCAGAGTATTTTTATCCATGCAAGAGGTGACCTTATATATAAGTATCTTTCTTTAAATAGGGTTGATAATATTATTTTAACTCTTATTCATTTATAATTTGATTTAAAGTATTTGATTGATTTTATGAAATGATTAAAAGTTTAATTTGGATTCATTACTGATCTTATTAATACCCAAAACTTAAAATACCACTTTGCATGCCTTAGGACTAATTATCAATTATAGGTCACTTACTATTAAAATGGTACAATTCCACCTTGACCTTCATGATAAATGAATGGGTTGATTTGTTGACATATCAATTTTCACTATCAACAAGCCCCAAAGATCATAGTAAATGATTTTGATCCTATATTTACTTGTAAGTTTTTGACTAGTTTCTTTTCTTACTTGGGTACTTAATTAGCTTGTAGCTCATCATATCATTTTAAATTTTATGGCCAAATTGAGGTGGTCAAAAATTTCTTGGAGATTCATCCAATGTTTGGCTTCAAATAAATAGGATAAATGTGTTTAATATATACCACTACCATAATGGTGGTTTAGCACTTCTTTCCATAATTCATTCAAAATGTATCTATTTATGGCATTGTGTGGGCACCATCCACCATACGACACCTCATACATGAGGATTTATCTAAATTTTTGAGTAGTTGAAAACCACATTCAACACTAGTAGGAGGTACACTTTAGTCTCAGAGAGAATTTAGAAATGATACAAAACTTAATGTTATGCTATAATTAATGCTAATCATAATTAGATTTTATTTTTTTGATTTTTATTTTTATCTTTCCTTTGGTTTATTTTTTCCTTTTCTTTTTATTTAGTGTAGTGGTGAAGAGACAAATTTATTTTAGATATGATTTGATCTAAACCAATTTTGAATAGAAATCAAAATATTCTTTCCTTTAAGAGATTGCCTCATCCATAGGCTTTACTCTATTGGATAGGATATATAACAATTGTGAACCTGTTTCAAAATTTATTAAGTAATACATTGAAAAAAGTGATAAGTAATATTTGATCAAATTATTTTCATCCATTCAAGAGGTGTCCTTATCTATAGACATATTTCTTGAAATAGGGTTGATAATATTTTTTTAACTTTGATTCATTTATAAATTTATTTAAAGTATTTGATTGATTTATGAAATGATTATAAGTTATAATTTGATTCAATATTGAACTTATTAATTCCTAGAACTTAGAATACCCCTTTTCACACCTTAAAATTGATTCTTATCCAAAGGTCCCTTATGATTAAATTAGTAAAATTCTACCTTGATCTTCACATTAGGTGAATGGGTTGACTCATTGATGTAACAATTTTCACCATCAACAAACCCCAAAGATCATAGTAAATGATTTTGATCCTATATTTACTTGTAATTTTTAAATTAGTTTCTATTCTTAATTGGGCACTCAATTTTATTGTAGCTCATCATATCATTCCAAATTAGCACTTATTTTCTTGGAGGTTCATCACTAATTTTTTAAATTCAAATAAATAATATAAATGTGTTTAATAATACTACTAGTAGAATGGTGATTTAACACTTATTTTCATACTTCATCTAAAATGTATAAATTTTTGGTATTGTATGGGTACGAACCACCATCCATCACCTCATCCATGAGGATTTAGACAAATTTTCACATAGTTAAAGATAAAATTCAAAACTAGTAGCAGGTACTCTCTAGTCTCAGGGAGAATTTGGAAATGACACAAAATAAAATTAAGTAGCAAGCTGACTGAAACCACACCAAAGTACATTTTCAATGTAAGAGATTTAGTTTTTTGTGAAACTACAACCATATAATAAAATGTCCTTGAAAAAATAGAATAATAATAATAGGCTTGCATCTAAGTATTATAGGTCCTCTCAGGGCTTATATAAGATAAATAGTATAGCATACAAATTAGAATTAACTCATCTAACAAAGATACATCTAATATTTCATGTTTCCTTATTGAATAAGCTCATTGGATAAAGAGTTTCAACATATAAAGAGTTCTCATATCCTGATTAGGAGGGAATAATCATTGTTGAATCTAATAAAATCCTCTTTACATGCATAAATATGTTATATATGAAGGTGATTACAAAGTATTCGATCAAGTGGAAAAATATAAAAAGTGAGGATGCAAAATGGAAGGATGAAGTTTTTCTATAGAAGTATCCAACAATCATTAATTTTTATTAAAATATCTTTTTTAAGGGGAGGAAAATGATATTCCATTAACCAATAGTGTGTATTGGGATATGTGTGGCCAAATTATGGCTAGCATAATGTTTTACTTATTCATATGATAATTTTGATGTATCCATGTTGGTAGTAGTGTCAGCCTATGGAATACCCATAACCTTAATAGGGTATATATAAGAGGTATTGGTTATTATTAGATCATCACATCAAAAAAAAATCTAATGGTGGAGTTTTCAAGGTTTTCCCCTTGAAGTGGACCACTCATATATTTATAGTATTTTACCATACTTCCAATCTTTGATGTGGATCTGCTATATTTGCTCTTATTATTGTAATATATTGCTATTATTTTTATATCTCTTGATACTTATATGTATATCCATTTATGTGAATTTGATTTATATATATAATTAATTTCATTACATACATATGAAACAAAAGGAGTAACATATTACACATGATTAATTTGTAATGAAGGATCATGGAACCCAATTCAACTAAGTATGAATATCAATCCACTAAATAAGAATTTTCATTCATAATTGAGCATGGATCCTAATAAAAACATATAAAATATAATAGATATGAAAATTATTATGCCAAGCCCCAATAAATTATTCAATCATACCCTATTCTCATTATATATCATGTAAAAATTACAAAAATATGCATGGGATTGTGTTACAATGGTTATCCACAACCCACTAATGTTTATAAGGTTAAGATAAGATAAGATAAGATAAGATAAGATAAGATATATAGGGGGGGGGGGGGGTGTGTGCCAATGCCAATGAAACTCTATCAATATACCGTGCCACCATATAGAGTTTAATGGGCTCCCCATAGATAGAGAGGGGGGGGGGGGTGCGCAGATAAATATATAGGCCCATATCCCATCTATATAGAATAGAGGGGAGGGGAGGGGAGGGGGGTGGGGATTGGATAGATAGATAGGGGCTCTCCCGACCAAGGGGGGTCTATATAGAGGACGCCTCCCCTCCCCCAGATGGAGATCTATAAGCATCAAATATGATTGTTAAACTACCATAAAATATCATAATATTATAATAACCTCATCACATTTTTGAAATACATATAGGTAAGTTTATAAAGGATTCATCAAACATATCATTTAATGACTAAGCATCCAAGAATAAGATCCTAGCTTCCTTGTTAAAAAACATTCCATCTCAAGATACTAAGCCCTACCAAAAATTAAATAATCCACTAGATAAGAAATAATATATCAACATAATAAGAGTAATTGAAGGTATATATATCTCATTGTCTCCCAAAAATTAAGTGAAGCCATGGAGTCATGTGCATGGATTGCTAACTAGGTAAAAAACTATAACAAAAGCAGGAAAATTCCCATGTTCAAATCCATTGTGAGGATGGGATGGAAAAATGTTTTGTATAAGTGCTTATTACAACCCTTTCATAAACATTCAAAAAAATACAAATAAATAATACTAATAAACATAGGATTATGCCCAAATGTTGCATTTATATAATTTCCAAGGTAAAAAATTAAAAAGAATTATATTTTTATGGTTGAATTATGCTCTGGTGACCATTAAAAAACACATGAAAATGATTAAATTTTATATAGATCCTAGGATATTTGTGGGACAAAATTCTAAAAGAGGTTTAGATGAGTTATATGCAAATGTGACAAAAATATTGAATAAGATGGAAAATAGAGAAAGTAATAGAGATAGAACAAAAAATATATTAATATGTTTTTCGTATATGACATATTATATAAACATATGTATAGTTATATAATTTACTATCATCATCCTAATAACTAATTCCATAAATGTGCACACATATATTACAATGTCATGAAGTTTGAGGTGACCTTATGTAAGTTGAACCATTTGTGCTTCCATGTGTCTCTTTATCTCTCAATGGTTTTATTGTTGGATTGATAGGTGCACACTTTTTTGATATATGTTTTGGTACAATGTGAGCCATAGAAATACCATATTTCATGGAAAAATGTTGCATTTCATGTGAATTTGGTTGATGTTAAATATGGAGGTTATATATAGAGGTTGAGATTCATTATATGTCTAAAGATGTTACACCATAAGATGATATTTTGTAGAGGTTATTTGTATGTTGTGAAGTGGAATAATTTTTTGTAGGTGGTGTAGAGTGCATGAAGGTTTTTTTCCATAATTTATAGTTATGTTGAACATTTTTTAGATGTACCATCCAAATTTTGTCATAAAGCCTCAACCCCATAATGCTTAAACCTTTGAAACTTACACATTTTGTGAGTATCAAATAAAGTGCACAATGAATAATTTAGAGATGTGTAGCATAGATCCTATAATTTTTTGAAATGTACATAATGTTATGATTAATTGACAAATGTCCTAGGAGTGTGGAGGTTTTGTGTAATATTACCTAATATTATGCAAGAGTCACATGATTCAAATTGTTGTGTGTATTTTCAAAAGTTACCAAGGCACTAAATATGAGAGAGTAATATGATGCAAATATGTGTGGATAATTTATTTATTATTTCGAATAAATTATCTTGATTGCATTATGAAACAAGTGTGGAATCTTCACTTCTACTTGAGATCATGTGAACCATTTTCTTTGGGGATTGTTTTATCATACCATGAGAACTCTATATGCCAGTTTAGACTATTGGTTTTGCATGGTTTCTAGAAATCGATCTTTTAATTGGTCTAGGTTTTGCTATTGTAGGTGGTGAGTGTCAAAAAATTTCCCATTATTTTGCATGACATGATTATAACAAGACCTACAAGTAGATTGGCACAAGAACAACATGATAATCACATATCAAATCATATGTAAGGTTTGTATTTTTTTTAGCTTGATAGAGATATTTTTCGCTGACAAAATTCATATGAAGGTCTAATGGCCTAAAGCTTCCCTCTCGACCTAGTCTACTAGGTCTGCTAACCTGAAAAGCTACATTCTCGTGCTCAGAACTTAAAGAAGGTTTTACATGGGATTCAAAGGAGTTTTTAGAAGGTGGATAGGGTTTTTTAATTTAGACTCATGATATCAGTTCCCTCATCAAACTTCCCAACTCTATGAATCATCACTAACCACCTCAGAAACATTGTTTACATTGTGAAAGAGCTCGAGAAAACATAGTTTTTGCTTGGTAATTGAATGAGTTTTTTCATAGGTAAAATTGGATTTTTGAGATGATGGATAGGTCCTTCCACTCCCATCTTGTATCATTAATAATGAGATAGAGGATATATTCTTTATGAATAATCCTTAAGAGATGAAGACACCTAAAACCCTTGTTAAACCCTGGTAAGGACTCGATGGGAAATAAAGTGAGATTGATGGGTTAAAATTCCTTAGTTTATATTTTAAAACACATAAACACTTTTAATACTATAGGGAGGTCATCACCATTTAAATTGATGGTACTGTCACCTATATAGATGCATTAAATGCTCCATTTTTATAGAGTTTTAAAGGAAACTCAAGGTACAGAGGTAAGAGAGAAATTTAAAATTATTGGGTAGGTTTCCTTGGGTTGTAATATACCATATTATTCCATAAACTACACTCAATTTCCCCTAGAAGTTCTCTTGCAAGCTTAGACTAGAAAGGTAGTCTAGAGGTGTTAGTAGAGAGATGACCTAGTCACCTAGATGAGCAAGAATGGAAGGCGTACACTAGCTTAAAGGCATAAATAATGGTATAAGATTATTAATTATTCCTAAATAATGATCATAAACCTATTTTTTATGTTATATGAAAGTTTTATATCCATCTAAGTGTCTAGACCAAATGACTAGGCCTAGTTGCCTAGTAAGCCTAGTTGGCCAGCTAAAGAGGATGTCTCTTGGCATGAAAATAAGTATAGATATGTACATTAGAGTTATCAAAGATAGAGAAAGGTGTAAATATATTCATAATATTTATAATAATTGTTTAAATATTGTAACTCCATTATGATGAGGTGGTAATTCCCCAAATCTCGAGATGCTCAATGAGTGCCCTCTCCTCTTACCTTTACCAACCTTATGGAGTTAATTACAAAGAGAGTTAACACATGTTCTCAAGGGATTTTCTTATTATTGTATTATTATTTATTATATATTGTAATTGGTTCCATGATTGAGATTAAATCATACATCCACTTCTCTCCCTCTTCTCACCTTCTCTATATGTATGGCCTATTTTGGATTTGAAAAGGGTCTAACCTGAGTGATGGAAAATCCTTGCTCAGAGAAACACTTGCATTTTTCCTTTGGAATTGAATAAAAATAAGTTTTTCATTCTCATGGCTTCCATCTAGTAGATGTGCTTAGTTGTTTGATGAATGACTAGTGATAGCAAATGCTTCCTTTCATTTGTCCTTTCTTAGTTATCTCTATGTAAGTAGTAGTCATCTTTACAGGTCACATAGTGTGATTAACAACTTATGTACTTGATAAGTGAATAACTCCTTCTTAGTTTCTTTAGATACCTATTGATCAACTTCTTAGTCTATGCACCATGCACTAACCTCTATGTGAAACACTCGTGCCTAGAGACCTTCCTATTTGAGTGAAATTAAATCCATGTTGTATTTCATGTCTTTAGTGTATGATATACTGATGGAGGACCACATATTTTTTAAATCACCCCAATTAGAATAGGTTTATATCCCTTTTATTATCAAGTGGTAGATTAGTGTTTGATCCTAAGTGATTCATCAAGGGGAGCTAGCCCTATAACCTAAAGATTCACCTCTCTAATAGGTCACCCACAACCTTGAGGTGATTCCATGTTACCCTAAATTTTTAAGGCTTGAACTACTTACCAAGATTGAAAATTTGGTTGATAATAGACCCTCTAATTCTATGTACATAAGCAATATTTTCTTCACATGTAACTTTATGTTGCAATGTCTATTTTTTTTTTGTTTGTTGCATAATTTACTTGTCTTAAAAAAATTTAACATGTTTAAAGAATGTGTTTTCTTTGGAAAATAAATTATGTCCTACTTGCCATTTCACTTGGACTCTTCTTTTATGGTATTTTCATAGTGATAGGTTTTCCCATCATCTTGACCTCAGAAAACTATAGTTTAGACTAAATTAATGATGTAGGCCACTATGGTACTTTAATGTTATGTTTCTCTAGACCAAAGGAGCCTAGTTTTACATATAGTCATGGAAGTTATTGGTATAGGCTTTGACTAATTGATCATGTCCTTGTAGTTTTTTCCAATAAATATAGTGGTGATCATAAACTTATTTAGGATAATATTTATCTTTGAAGGTTTCCAATAACTCCTATGTTAGTTCAAACTCAAATTATTTTTGGTCTTTCTCCAACATAATGGATGTTTTCCACCTCTTTTTAATAGGGGAAGATACTTTTATAAGTACAATATTGATATTATATTCATTATAAAAATCATTCATAAATAAATATGACTCAAGTTAATCTATCCCAATATCTATTACATCTAAATTTATTTTCCTGTAAAACACACAAATGTCTAGATTTACATAAAACTTATGTAATTTTACACCAAATATTTTACCTAATATGTGAGCCGATGGAACCACCCATTTGAGGAATTGAATGATCTAGTTGAACTTAAATGTTTTTTATTTTTAAAGATACTTTACATTCTCATTTTGTATCAACACATTAACATCATCTTGTGTTTTATTCTCTCACTATCTAAACTTTATTGGAATGATAGGGTAGGTAGTTTGAGGGATCTCATGGTTTAATCCCTAGCTTTGGATATTATGACCTCATTCTAAGGGACATATAATATGAGTTTTTATAATACTAATGGTATTAATCCTAAGAGGTTTGAGGTAAAACACTCTAGATGATGGTTTACATGGGTTTTATGTGTATCTAATGTAATATTAAATAATATGGATAATATTAAAAGTAATAGAATTGAAACATAAAACTATATTAATCTATGCATTCTTTACATAGAATGCAATTGATAAATATGTGCCTACAATTATTTTCCTAATAACTAATTTTGATTATGTGTGTTCATATATTAAAATGTTGTGAAAGATGAGGAGGCATTATGTAATTTGAATCATTTAGGATTTCATATGTGACTGTTTATCTTCCAATATTTTTATACCCTGACTAATATGTGTTTGGCATGTTGATAGATGATGTGGTAAAATGTGAGCCCTGAAAGTGCAAAATGGTATGGTGTATCATGGTGTAGAGTGTTTTCATGTGTTTATTATACAATATTGAGGTTATACGTAGACATTGAGCTACACAATATGTCTGAAGTTGTTCCTACATTTACTAATGTTGTGTAGAGGTTGCACACATGGTGTGAAGTGTCATAATGTTATTTAAGTGGTGAATAATGTGATGAGGTTATGTTGTGAAGAATTTATATTCATGATAAATAGTGATGAGATTAATCATCAACATTTAACATGTGGAAATAGAGTATTTCCCCTTAATATCATGCCAACTAAGCCTTTTTAACTTACATGCTTCACATATACTGGGTAAAGTGAATAAATTAGTCCTCAAATTTATGTGGAATCATTCTTGGCACTACATAAGATGCACATGATGCTAGGAGATGTTTAGAGGTTCTTAAATTATAGATGTTGTGTGGCATGCTCATTTTTCTCTATAGGAGGTACATGATGCACAAAATTGTGTAAGTGATGAAGGTACTCAAGGTAATATTATGAGTTGGCATGGTTTTGTGTGGAACATTTAGGTAGTAGATAAAAAAGGGGCATTGTCATATTTGTCACATGTTAGCTTGCCTATAATATCTAACAATTTTTTATCATTTTAAACATGTTATAGGATAGGTAAATAATTTAGTGTTTACACCTTTTTGATCATGATAAGTCTGGTTCTACTCCCTTTTAGTTATTCACAACTAGAAAAGCATACTTTGGATGTGTCTCCCTTTTTGATCTCTTGAATTATAATTATCAATTTTATTTTATACTATATGCATACATACTATATTGATTATTTTAATTAAATATA
Organism: Torreya grandis; assembly: GCA_037957365.1. Classification (NCBI taxonomy): domain Eukaryota; kingdom Viridiplantae; phylum Streptophyta; class Pinopsida; order Cupressales; family Taxaceae; genus Torreya; species Torreya grandis. The sequence goes on along the minus strand of JARHVA010009776.1, from coordinate 138,570 downwards.
AGTACAATTATCATGTTAATCTCTCTATGTTCAAATGTGTAATGTATGGCTTACATCTTGTTTATATATTCCATTGCATGTTATACTATTTTATAACTCTATTTGAATACATCTGCCTAGAATAAATACTTTTAGTTTTATCCACTGTGCACCTCATGGATCATAACCCCTATGACCATTAATTTAATATATGGATACATGGTTATTCAAACACTATGTTTACCAAAAAATCATACATAACCAAAGTTTGGTACTTCAATAAAAAATAATGGAGATGGTTTGATCCCTTTATCACTACTTCCTTTAATCAAAGAAGGAAAATTTGTGATAAAAAAGATATGGGTTGAGCCCAATTTTCTATAAATGTATTTATAAATCATGGGTCACAAAAAAATGAAATACATTATTTTTTAATGAAGAGACATAGAATGGGTGTCAACCCCTTATTATATTTTGACTCATTCACTTATAAATTTTTGTATTCATCCTTTGTTATTATTAAAATATCAACATGATATATATATATATATATATATATCTCAGGCACCTTCTCGAGGAATTTATAATATCATCCATGACTCCGTTAAGGGCTTTAGCTAATGAAATAATTGAGTTGCCTCAAGATAGAAAGTTATCCCATGAATATTACCATCATACCCTTTATTACCTAGTTTCATTATAGTAGAGATAAATGACCAAAAATTGAACCTTAACGAGCTCTCACCAACAAAAAATATTCCCATGGATCATTCAAATTCCTTAATACTATCTATAAGTCAATGGATTCCACATAATGATTGAAATAAAATAATAACCTTTGAAAATAACCAAAATCATTATGTTTTTACAAAAATCATTATGCCTTTATGAGGTCACCTCCTCAAGATTACAAAGAGCTATCTAGTAATCATAATAACCAAATCAACATAATATTTAACCTCAGTGGAAAAAAATAATAGGCTAAACCCTCAATGCTAATCAATCAAACTAGTGCCGCTCAATTTTATAATCAATCAATCTACTAAAATATTTGTATATTAATAGCTAGTGATAGCTCTTAAGTTTGCATAGAACAATCCAAACGAGCTAATCAAAGGTAAAAAATTCCAACAAACCATCAATAAATAATGAAATTAAAAATAATACTAAAATTTTTAAATACAAAACAACTCAAGGTTAGGAATAAATGGAGATGAAGAAGAAATGAAGATAGTGAAGAAAGATGAATAAGATTATTTAAAAAGTATTGATTTTTTAAAGATATAATTACATTAAATTTTTGTTTTAGTTATTTTATTTCTTGAATAAGTAAAAAATATATTATAAATCTAAAAATAATGTTTTAGATTTCTTAATCAGATGCAAAACTCTGAACAATGGGGAAAAAAGCATGAGAATTAGTCCTTGAGGTTGTAAATCTGCATTTGAGTGTTTATTTATGCATAGATTTTTATTGGTTGAATATCTAAGGTATTGAAATTTCAACAAGAGCACTAAAAATATAATAACCTTTTTTTGGAGGGTCATCCTTATCTTGGAGCTCCATTCACTTACCTAGATCACCATTTATCTACCTTGGAGAACTAATAATGTGGTTGTTATTTTTTGTTAAAATATAATATTGTTAGGTGCCTTATCTTTTCCATAAACCATTAAAATTTGATTGGAATGCTAAAGTGGCATGCAATATTTACATGTGGTACTAAAAATTTATCCTTAGCATTTTTTTGTATATTGATAAATGGTTTTGAAGGGACTATACCCTATTACAAAAAGGCTTAAAAGCTAGATATATCAAATAAAATCAATGATTGGAAAGAGGGATCCACTCCCCAATATAAAATATAAAGATCAAGATAGACTTGGAAGCCCAATAGTATAAAAACCAAATGCTAAGAGTAAGACACCAAAATAGCAAAACAACAGTAGCTACATAGCAAAAATATAGGAAGAACCTAGCAAAAAGACAACAAAAATCTAGTGACTATGAGAAAATAGTCCAAAAGATGTCTTCACTTGAGTAACTTATTGAATTTATTCTAAAGGTTTTTGAAAGAATTGAATATCCCCAAGGCCATGATCTATGATAGATCAGACATGTCAATGGTTTTGAAATCACATGTCTTGGCCAAAACACTACTCCAAATGCCTTTGTGAACGTTGCCCAAGGTGCAAATCTATTGAGCTTGGAATTCTAGGAACTCCATAAAGGCTTTGAGCATGGATAAGAATTCAATATTCCTAATATTTATTTGGTCAAAGCTTCCTTCTAGAGTTATCAGCTTCTTGAAAAATTCTTCCACTTTGGTTTCATTAAGTGAAGGGGTATCCCCCATCTTTCTCTTTCCATTGTTCTTATTTAGATTCTTAACCTCCTTATTGAGAGCACTAACCTTACCTTCCAAATTGGCCAATTTATCCTTAAAAGAGGGGGAAGGATTAGTGCCCCTATCCATGTTACTAATATCTATTAGACTCTCAACAACAACAATTTATTTGCCCACCAAAGCAATAGGCTCCTTATATTTACTATTTCTAAGAACCCTTTTTGGGGAGGATTGGGAAGCAGGAAATTGGGGTTCTTAGAGTGAATCCTATGCTTGGAAGAGGATTCAAGAGGTAGTAAGGAGTGGGGAGGATCATTAATTGAGATTAAATTATAATGATAATGTAAAAGGAAGATGACTCCTTGATGCAAGGGAAAGGGTTTTTTATGATTTTGAACCTCAAGGATGGAGGCTTCCATGGATTGAATATATAGTAAGGGAAACAAATAGTGGGTCCCTTATGGAATTGGTTTAAAATAAAAAGATGGTGCAGAGGGAGGGTGTTGAACCTACCTTCAAGAGTGATATATCTCATAATCATGATGGCAATCTCACAAAAAGGGTCAAGCAGAGAAGAATGCACAATACCTGCTTTGGCATAGGTAAGCACCCTAACATTAGAAACCTCAAAAGGACTCTTTTCATCCTCCTTCTTGTCAATATTTCCCCTATAGAATTTGATCCCATCCGAACTAAAACCTATAACCAAAGCAATGAGTTGTTCAGTGATGGATAAATATTTGCCACGATACATGACCTCTCTATTTTTCCAGTTGGTGATGATGGAGGTAGAGATGTATTGGTCATGCCCTTTCATTTTTTCCAAGAATTTGGTGAAACCACAAATGTTGAGTGATTTTTACACATCCTCCTTGCTTTTTTATCTGGGGTCGAACTTGGGTTCAATCTGTCAGGGTGCTCCTCCCATGGTATATAGCAAGTATGCACCTAATTAACAGTAGTAAAAGTACTTATCATAGCTTTGGTAAACTTCCTAACTAGGAGCTCAATAAAATAAACATTGGATGGATCTTGAAAGATCTGTGTGAGATGACTAAAATCCTTATCATGAACATGCATGAGCACTGTTGATGTAAGATAAGGAGTCATAAAAATAATCCACTTGTCCCTCCTATTAAAGGCCATATATTCCCTAATTATTAGCCCTTTACTTTTCTCAAATAATGAGATCAATTACATTATTGGGAATTTTATTCTCAATGTGCCACACATGTAAAATATTATAGTTAACACCTAGGTTAGAAAAATAATCTACCATCGAGTTCCCTTCTCTATAGGTATGAGTGATTCTATGAAGAGGAATGGTGTTACAAATATTGGAAGCTTCTAAAATAAAGTTTCTAATAGACCAAATTCCTAGAGAGACCTTGTTAAGGTGATTGATAATGTTCAATGAGTCCCCTTCAATTATTAAATTGGTGATGTTGTAATCTTTGGCAAGTCTAATTCCCCATAAAGTTGCTAATGCCTCAACATAATGGTTAGATTGGATGCCCATAGGTCTAGCATAAGTAGCCACAAAGTTTCCCAGATGGTCTTTGATGATACCTCCACCACCATTAGCTCCCGAGTTCCCTTTAGAAGCTCCATCAAAATTCAATTTAAACCAATTAGTGGGAGGAGGGATCCATTGTATAAGAGATTTATCAATAGGATTAGGCCTGGTCTAAAATTCAACCTTAGCATTGAATATGTGATAAAATTTTGATTTTTAATTATTTCTCAACTTAAAAAGGTGAGTGGGTCCCTCAGACTACTGGGCATGATTAGTCTTACTATTATATATTTTATTTTTCTTGTTGAGCACTTCATATTTGTAGGATAAAATAAAATTTCAAGTTTTTTAATTTTTTTAATAGTCTTGAAAATTAGTTTATATATAAACTCCTACTTTTATGTCTCTTAAGAATGCATAAGCAAGTTGGTAAAATTAATATTGTAGAGGGTTCAAAAAAATTTAGGTATCAAATTCATAACATTGTATGTTCATTTTTTACATGTAATACAAATTCTAAACATGTAAATTTGGGTTATATTAAAGTCTCAAACATTATATGTTAATTAGTATTTAAGTGAGTTGGTCATGAAGTTGTTTCTAGAGACTTTGAGCATGATAGAGTTCAAGTGAATATATTCCTACAAAGTGCAAAGCTAGCTTTTGAAATTTTATCATTTTTAGTGTTATAGCATATGCATAAGCCATTTTTTTGGTATTTTTGTTTTTTAAATAAACTAGGCATGTAACCACTTGATTTGTAGGTTTTGATATATTTCAATTCCATTGAAAAGGTTTTTTTGTTAGGAATTAGTTTATCAAATTAGCTTTTACATTGGATATTTATCAAGAGGTAAATATAATATTGTTGAGTTAGTTATTATAGTATATTATTTGGTTAGTCAGTTGTATATTGTTAAATGTTATAACAATATTAAACATATAGGTTTAAGGAGATATTCAGGTGAGATATTGGGGGAGATATGATCTTCCCAATTATAGGAAATAGTTTTCCTATATAACTTTGTAATGTCCTGTATGAGTTTAATAGAGAGAAAAAATATAGTGTGAAGAAATATTTTATTATGTGTTTAGCTCCATTATTTCAATGTTAATCTTGTGTAGACTCTCAATATTCCATTATTTGGTATCAGAGTGGGTAACTTATTCCATGAGAGCCTGATTAATTTGTGAAGGGATAGTGCACTTTTGTAATTCATGTGTATGAATTTTAGTAGTATGGGTTTAGATTTAGTATATGTTTATGCATTCATCATTGTATGAGGTTTTTTCATCCTGTTGTGACTCAACCTTAAAATTATAAATATATTAGTCTTAATCCTTTACCTATGATGGATTTTTTAGCATAGCCAAGGGCAATTATTTGTTCATTATTACCCTAGTAATGAGAGAGTTTATTTATGTGCATAAAGTTTTAGCAGAGAAGATAAGTTATGCCATAGTAAAATATGCTTGTATGATCAAAGCAAAAGGATCTGATTTGGAACTCTATGGCTTTGATAAATAACAAATGCATCTAAATCTTGTGGTTAAATTTATTATCTTTAATAACTAAAAAGAGTCTTTAGCATTCGAACTGCATCATTCTCCCATAAGTACCAGCATGTCAATCTACCATCAATGAATCTCAATAGTTTTTCAAATGCATATTATGAAAATTTTCTTCCATGAATTAAATGTGGCATGGTATTCATGTGCTTAAATTTTCTCAATATTGAATTAGATCATTGAAAAGCTTATTGTGTCAGTCAATGTACCACCACCTACCTATTTTGCACCAAGTGCCTTGGCATTGATAGAGGGATGAAGGGACATGTGTTATTTTTTTAGTCTTCTTGGAAAATATGTGCATGAACATATACAAAGACTTCAATATTGTTGAGCCTAACTTACAGGAAGGTCAAAAAATTTATTGTCTTTGCCATAATCAAAATGAATAAAAAATTACAAGTTTTTGTTTACCTAGAACATTACCATTTTTTACTGTATTTATCTTGCCATGCATCACCATTTTATTTTGGTAAGTGTCTATTAGAGAATTAATTTGGCTAACTGGTGGTCTCTACACATCAAAGTTACAAGTCGTTTACTCTTGAAAAAGGTTAAAATCTTAAAGTTAATGATTTATTTTATTAATTTTATTGTCAAAACATTATTTTTGTTGAGGTATATAAGTTTAGTAAATAGGATTAGACTTATTTTCATTCAAACTTATATTAAATATTTCTTATTCATGATCAATATAAATATTTAATTTTCAAATTAGATATTTTATATTTTGTCTAAAATCCAAAAGGGTGAGTTGTCAATATCAATGTTTTAGTCAAAATCCAAAATGTCTATATGTCAAAAGGCTAGTATAATATGAGTTTAGGATTAAAGTATTTATTGTATGTCAATATTAAAATTCAAAGTGTCAAAAATAAAAAATTGTTTGTAAAGGATGCATTATCACTTGTATGTGATGTTCTATGTCAAATGTCAAATGTGTCAGTCTTGTGGTGGTCGTGGGGGGGCTGGGGGGGGGCCGGGGCAGGGCGACATGCAATTGAGCTTCACAACTTCATCAACTGAGTAATAAAACTCTTCAACTAGAGGATAGAGTAAATGGAAGCTAGAGGTTTCAAAGCCTCTTTTTAGTTACTAATGATGGGGCCAGATGATTTGGTGGCATATTGTGTGGTGTGTTTTTTATAAGTTTTTCATTGTATGTTTAAAAATAAGAATGAAATTACAATCCTATTTAAGTAATGTAATTTGTGTGTAATTCCATGATGTGAAAACATAGTGAAAGGATAAAAATCACCAATGTAAGTTAGTTCATAGATCTTGAAAAATTTTGTGGTAGATCCAGAAAACTATCATAGGTAGATAGTTGATGGGTCCTATTCATGTCAAGGTTTGTGGTAAACTTGATCAAAACCATGGAAGGAGTGAGCCTATATTTTAATCAAGGTCATGATACAAATAGTTGAACATGCCATAAGGGTGAGCATACTACATGTGAGAGTGTGAATGTTTTTGCACCATGTAAAAACTAAGGGGGGCGCGGGGGGGGGGGGGGGGGGGGAGGAATGTTAGGAATTAGTTTATTACATTATCTTTTACATTGTATATTTACCAAGAGGTAAATATAATATTGTTTATGATTAAAAAAGAAGGAGAAAAGGGTCCTGGGCCCAGTACAAAGCTGCCCCATGGACAAAAAATTCTTGGAAGAGATAGAAATAATACACTAAAAATGAACACAACACTATAGCAGTAGACATAACTTAAAGGAAAGATAGAACATAGAAAATAATAAGGATTATTAGTCATTCCATATTTAGCCAAAAACTCAACAATTTCTTTGTAGTCACCAAGACTATCCACTCCAACATTTTTGATCTTGTTGGTAAGAGGTAAATATAATATTGTTGAGTTAGTTATTAGAATATATTATTTGGTTAGTCAGTTATATATTGTTATATGTTATAATAATATTTCACATATAAGTTTGAGGAAATATTCAGGTGAGATATTGGTGGAGATATGATCTCCCCAATTATAGGAAATAGTTTTCCTATATAACTTTGTAATGTCCCATATGATTTTAATAGAGAATAAATAATATAGTGTGAAGAAATATTTTATTATGTGTACGAATCAATTATTTTAGTGTTAATCTTGTGAAAACTCTAAATATTCCAATTATTTTTATGTGGAGGTCTTGCCTTGTGACTTATAAGAAAAATGTATTAAAATGTAGAGAAATAAGACATTTAAAATGTATAATGGGTGTGTTTTTGGTTGAATTCGACACCTTGATATTGATCCAAATATGAATATGGGTTTATTATATGATGAAACCATTAATATAAATGTTTTTCCCACTACCAATATTTTTGGAGACAACCATATTGAATTTTTCAATTTATAGCTCCCTTAGGGTCGAACAGGTTGATTAAGCCAGGGATCCACCCATCTTAATTTTGATACTAGATTTGAGATTATGTTTTGTTGTAAAATATTTTTTAGATAACTAGGAATTTGATGTTTTATGTCCAAGTTCTATTTTTGAGTTATTTTATATCATTGATGAAGAGAAGATCAGTTTTCTAGGGACATTTTTTAACTACATAGCTTCTCACCTCTAATTTGATGGGGAAATATATTGTATTGATTTTTTATCAATAGTTGGTGATATACAGATGACAAGGATTGCTAGCACCAATAGTGTTGAGAATAATGGTCAAGGCCATTTTGAATTAGGGTAGATGTGCCATATAGAAGGAACCAAAATATCACTAAGGTAGGGATGGATGTGGTTGAGTATACCCATGATGATACTCATACTAGAATACATGTATGGATGGTCATAGAAATGAGTATTCCTAGGTTGATGCTTATCATTTATGTTTAAAACTAAATATAAATTGTGTAAGTGACACTATTTTATTAGTACCATGATGTATAAAGTGTTAGTTGGTAGGTTTTAGTAGATATTATTGGATGGCTTCATAGTCATTCGTTATAGATCATATTTTGGTCCCCTTTGGATCAATGGGTTGTTTGTTGGGTCTATTGTTCCAAATCATATATTTTTGTTAGTTTATTAGATGTTGTATGGGCAATGTATCTCCTAGTGAGACACCCCATTTAATAAATAGGTTAATATAGTATCATGTTAGTAAATTAATGTTAGAAATTAATTTAATTATCTTACTAATTTTATGGGCTTATAGGGGCTTATAACTAGTTGGTTGAACCATTGGGTCCTATATGTAAACCATGTTTTGAAAGATTATCAGTGAAATAATTAAAGTTTGATGTGCATTTACCCAAATATATATATAAAATATTCTTTATAATTAAGTCATGTAGCTATTTCATCCATTTGCATGTGTATTTAAATTTGTCCTAACATGTGATATAAGTAATGACGTAAATTATATAGCAATACAAAGTGAATAGATAAAAAAACGAAAGAACACAAAACACATATAAAAAATTCCTCACTTAAAGTAAACAAAGAAAACAATGTCATACACATTGAGAAAAAATAAAAGTAATATTATATGTGCATAGTCCACAGTCCATCTCACAACCCATTTTCATTGTAGACTTTGATTCTAATGTTAGGAAAAAAATTAAACACATAGGTAAGTGGAATAAATAGCTACATGAATTAATTTTAATTAAAATTATGCATATATATATATATATATATATATATATATGTATATATATATATATATATGCATATATATATATATATATATATATATATATATATATATATATATGTATATATATATATATATATATGCACACCAATATTTTATTATTTCACTCATAAGCCTATATAATCTTTTGGGACATAGTTTATGTAAATGACCCAATAGTCCAACTAACTAACTATAAGCCCATAAAATTATTAACACAAGTAAATCAATGTCTAACATTAATTTACTAACATAATATTATATTAACTTACTTATTAAATGGGGTGTCTCAATCAGAGATGCATGTCTCATATAAAAATTGACATATGAACAATAATATATGATTTGAATCACATGTCCTAACATCAAATACATTGTTCCTTGATTGGTTATATATTTGTTTACCTACATTTTGATGGCTCCTACCAGGGCATGTTATTGCTTATGATTCATTTTTTTACATAATTTATATTCAAACATATTATTGTTTATGCTTCAATGACTATACATTATTTACATTTGGGTATACCATTGCTTTTGTTTCATTTATTACATTTTTTCCATTAGGGTCATGATATTCTTATTCTTGTATCGACTATATCTTTTCCATACTAGGGCATACCATTGTTCGGTCATTCATTAATTATTTCTTACCCACATAGGGGTAACCCACCATTTATTATGTTTATGTTGATTAAACCTTAGATATATAGGTTTAAATATATTACCACCATTTCCTACATTTCTTCCACTTAGGCATAGATGAGTTGAGTTACCTATTACAAATATGATTTCACGACAATATTCTACTTATATGACATAGACCTAGACTCACTTATGTTAAGGCTAATTATTACATATGTTCCTTCATGATGATATATATTTTTATGAATATAAAAAGGTATTTTATATATACATTATTTTAATTATGATATTTTTATATGATTATATCTAAGTGTTTTATACTATTTTGTAAAATTTTGGTTTAATGGGTAAATATGATACACAAAAATGTTATAGAGCCATGGGACAAGGTATGATTATATAAATACATTTATTTACATATTTAAATATTATATAATATTATAAATAATGAATATGAAATTACAATACTATTGATTGATATTAATTAGTAATGTCAAGAGAGACATAAGTAACTAAAACTCATACTTGGGCACTATAACTAAATTCAAAGACTAGAAAGTGGATTATGGAGCTAACTAAAATGAAACATTGAAATATAATTGGGATATATAATATGGACATAATCAGCCACCAATTAAGACCCTTTGTTATTGATTAAGACCCTTTGTTATGATTCCAACATTTATTGGTTTTTAGGTTCTGTAATGTTTTGAATTTGTTTCAAAAAGATAGGTGATCATGATTTTGGCTTTGCTTCATTGAATTGATAGAAAGAACTACTTACAATTGGTATTATTTTTTGTAAAATTAATTTTCCACAATGTTATAATAATAGAATATGTACAAGGGTTAGTGGCTTGGGCCTCCTTCTTTTGATTTATAACTACATATACCACACGCAAAATAATCAAAGCTCAATATAGTTATAGTGCTTGTGATTGGTCCCAACCTAAATGAGAGAAAACAAATTCACATCCACTACATAGACAATCAAATTTAATTATATTATTTTTATGACCTTATCTTGGTACAAGATGTGATGACCAAAGACTTAGAATGATGGTGATGTAGTGTAGGCTCCATGTGGAGACTAATTAGTTGAATGTATAGAGTTCAATTGATCAAGGATTAATGATCATGTTTGAGAGACTTGTCTTGTAAGAGATTAAATTTATTCTAAGGTAAATCCTTTATATCCAATAACTATGGGTAAATATGTGTATATAAGGCTCTATAAGACACATACTCACATAGGCTGACCCAAAGAGATAGAGATAAGAAATAATTAAGACATGAGGAATAAAGCCAAGGTAGAAAGGACCAATTAAAGGATGTGGGTTAGAATTTATGGACTACCAATAATGACTTGATACATAAAAAATATCAAAAAAGAGATCAAGTGGGATAAAAGATGAATTACTAGGATCTTGGTGTTGACAATTAGGTGTAAAGTGTCTGAAATTAGCTAAATGCACACAATTATAAAAAGTGAGGTAAATCATGACAAATACATAATGAAAAAGGGTCTTTCACCAAAAATATGTGTCTACAAAATTCCCCACTTGATGTGTGTTTTTGAATTCATGCACATGTATCAAAGTAAAACAAACACTTAAGTTCATACCTTACATTACCTCATAGTGATGAAAGGATGAAGGCTTTGTATTTTTGGGATAGGCTGACTCATCTCCTAGTGTTGGTAAATGTGATTTACTTATAAAAAATCATGAATGCATGCAATTATTCAATGTCTTAAATAAATACCTATGAATGTATTAAAATGAAAATAAGCATAAAAATGAATATAAATGATGGTGTGTGAACTATGTTTTTACTCATAGGAACTATGGTACTAGAATGGAAAATTAGAATTGGAACCTAGTGATTTAGAGTAGATCCTAGAAACTAAAGTCTACCTCTTAATCAAGGATGTCAATATCTAGTACTTCTAGGTCTGGTTTGTTTGTCTTGCTTTAAAAAAATCAATTTTCATCTCTAATTAGCACCAGTGATAGAATATTTGGATGTATGCCACCCTTTGAAGGTGAGGGATACTCTTTCAAATCACTCATCAAAGAATAAAATGTTTTAATGTGTCATGTGTAACATAGAAAAGTAAACTTAGATATTTTAATCATGAAAGTACATTTTAAACACACACACACACACACACACACACACACACATAGACATATATATATATACAAAGATAGACATCATCATGTGAAACTAGATAGGAATATATGATCTTTGTGAGGATGAAATAATGGTGAAGATAGACAAATAAAATTCCCTTATCAGTATTTAGTGAATATGGACAAAGGTATGGCCCAACGTGGTAAGATATGGAAATTAAATTACTACACACACACACACACACACACACACACAGAGAGAGAGAGAGAGAGAGAGAGAGAGAGAGAGAGAGAGAGAGAGAGAGAGAGAGAGAGAGAGAGAGAGAGAGAGAGAGAGAGAGAGAGAGAGAGAGAGAGAGAGAGAGAGAGAGAGAGAGAGAGAGAGAGAGAGAGAGAGAGAGAGAGGATACCCAAATGTGACTAGGTGTATGGAGGACAATGTGATGTCATGATATAAGTAGTATAGGATTAATAGACACATTGGTGGATAATTTTCCCAATGGAAAGATATAAGTGACAAGGTTTGGTAATGTGTGGGTATGAATCCCATAATGGAAACATATAGATAATATCAATGAAGTTCATGATATAGGTGTGGATATGATTCACCCAAAGGAAATATATAGATCATTCACTCAATAAGGTTAGGGATAAAGGACATGCCCCAATATAATAATATACCCCTAGGAGGGAAAGATAAAGTAATGAAGAACACAAATAATAATATTAGTATTCTCAAAGAGATGCATGGTAGATACCAAGGAAACATAGGCAACAACTAAAATATAATGTAGATAGTAGGTTGCATGATACATGCAGATACCCAATTTTCATACAAATCCTATTTCCATAGAATATTTTACATATTTTTGCATACTTGGTGCACTTGTGTATAATATGTTATTTTTAGGACCATTACTCTTTGTCTAGAATTCATCCTTCTATATGTATTTTATATACACCTGATATTTTTCACTTTACTGATGCTTTCTCTTGTAATGGCTTGTCCATGTATCAATCTCCTTGAGTTCATGCCTTAAAATGTGCACTAGGAAATGCATAGGATCAGATCATGGTACTTTGTGAGAGATTTTTATATATTATCATATTACACCATCAAAAATATTAGTTTGTCTTCCTATATGTCTCTATTTATCCTTCCTATTCATCTATCGTCTAACCAGATTTTATAAATTCCCTATATTCTATGGTATCAACCTGATCTATACCATTTATTTTATTCTTAGTTCTTCCTTGTAATTTATCATCCGACCTAATATAGTTATGTTTTTTTCTTATTTAATTTGTATTATATGATCCTATTTGATACCATATTATGCCAGTCGACATCTTCCAACTGTATTAGCTTAGCCAATACCATTGGATTAGAATTTAGGATTGGTTTTAGGTATTGGAACCATAGATATATAGGTCATATTTCATTCCTAATAAGATATTTCACATTAATACACTCTACTTGCACTCACATTTCTTCCTTAAGGAATTATTTGGAAGATTTAGTGGTTTAGAACATTATCTTGGAGGTTTTGTTTTTTGGTGTCATTGAAGCTCAATAGGAGAGATCATTGGGAGTTATTAACTAAGGATATCTATCTCTTTATCCAATAATTTAAGGTCTTAAATGTACAAAAATATATAAAAAATCTCCACTTGAGCAAAAGGGGGAGATTGAAGTGGTCATGAGTCCATCCCAATGTAATTATTTCTATCCCTATACTTTTTCCTTTACTTAGTAGATTATATGTTGTTTATTGCTTCATGGATGCATGTGTGTATCCTTGCTTAGGATCTTCCTTCTATCTAATAATATGGTATATCTATAGGGTTGATTATACTTTCAATTTATCACCTTAGGTTTTATATACCCCCATTTGGCTAACCATTGTACCTTAGCTTCTTTACAATTACTTACCCATCATTTACTTTACTTGTACCCCTTTATAATCATTTAATTTACTTTCATCCTCATAATCATCTACCCCTATTGATGTATAATTTTAGATGTATACTTATGTCATAAGATTTGGATTTATATCCCTTTCCTCTTAAAATTCAAGGTTACCCTCTGCTAGATCTATAGATATCATTAGTCCTTACATCAAATCACAAGTATATATAGGATCTATTTTATTGACCTTATTTAATTCATATAATATTGAGAGAAAGAGGATAGCTATAATTCATCCCATCCCATGCATATAGCTTCAATATTCCTTTATTTCATATTTTGAACTTCATTTGCATATATTTTGACATACTTGAAACCATTCTAGACATTTATCAATCTCGGGATGGATTTAGTGGCTAAAGATTGTCACTAAATCTACCTTATGTAGATTCTACAAGCCAAAACATGTGTACCCTATATTTTGGTGGGTCCTTCTACCTTGACCTAATTTTCCATGCCTACATATCACTCTTTTCCATATTTATATATTTCACATGTCATGTGTTAAGTATTCCTATATATAAAAAACATTTTTAGTCATTTACTAAGTAAAAGTATCACCTAAGCATATCCTATGATTTTATCTCCAAAAATCAAGTTAGAGCCTTCACTTTCTATATCTATTTATAAAATTATGACAAGTCTTCTTTCTTGATACATTAAACTTATGCATGTTATTATGGCATCATCCATTTTTACCAAAATAAGTTTTAGGTAAATTTTCATGTAGTCACATCTATACATCTAGGGAAGAGGAGGTCCAATATATTGCTTAAGATTTTAATTAAACTGCACAAGAACTACAAGGGGTCTAATTCTAGCATGTGGGATGTGTAGTTATAACTCTTGTGAGATTTTTTGACATAACTACTTATTTTCCTTCTCTTTTGCATATGCATTATGGTGAATTAGGTCAAGAGATGAAGAAGGCATCAATTTAGACATTCTACCCACAAATTCAAGAAGTGTAATCACAAGAATGTAAGATATTAGAAAATGAACCTATATCAGAAAATATAGATTTGGAAATAGGGCATGATACATATTAAGTGAAAAATAGCATATTCAGTGGCATAGTACACAAAGTATATTTAGAAACTAAATCTACCCTAAGAATATTTGGCAATAGTAGAACATGCATAAAATCCATTTTATAATAGAGGGAGTCCCATATTTCACATTATGATTTAGAAATAGGGCATAATGTATATTTAACAAAACAAAACATATTCAATTACATGGTACATAAAGCACATTTGGTGGCCTCTACCCTAAGCATATTTAGAAAAAATAGAGTAGACATTGAATCCATTTTATAAAAAATAGAGGTCTATGTTTCATATGTATTTTATACACTACTTCTATACCATTGTTGCACTCTTAGAATCCAAAGATTCTACCTAGAAGTGTACATTTTATCACTCTTTTCTTTTCATATTTTTCATTACTTTTCTAGTCATCTCATTTACACTTATTTACTATATCCAACCATTAGGTTAGATATTATTTATTTCTTTAGACTACTATATTATATATCTCCCTTATGTAATGTAATATTTTTAATTATTTTTGCATATATTAATTCATCCTAAATCATATAAAATCAAAACAATTTTTTGAACCCCTTTGTTCTTCAAACACCTATATCTTTTTATTATTCCCCTTAGGATTTCATGACTATTTTTTTAATTTTTCATAGCTACATCTTACTTTTACATATTATATCCTGTAAGGAACTTGATGATATGATTTTTATAGATATTATAGTTGTTACATCTCGATTTCACTCTATGATATATAACCTTTAAATCCATGGATTAATATGGTTATTAGATGATCATTATTGTTTTAACTTGAGATTTATGACATATATTATTATGTGACAATGATATTGTTGATTAGTATACATAATATGATAGTTGTATTTTATTATTCTGTATATTGTGGATATGTATTTGTTAGTTTTGCATCATTAGTTGGTATATATAATGAATCAAACTAACTACTTAATTGTTATGATGTGGATGCAAGATAGAGCCTACCCTCAAAGCTTGATGAGGGAGAGCATCATCAGAGAGGATGGAATAGATGGGATGATTGGGGGATGATATAGGAATTGCTAGTGACCCTACACAAATGCACATTAGATTTAAAATGTTATATGTATAACATGTTTTTAATGTTAGTGTGTAGTTAAAGAAATATTATTTATGATTATATTTGTATGTGGATTTATTTCTTGTTTACATAAGATTTCTTTACTTATAATTGTCTAGATTTTCAAGAATAAAACAAAAAATAGATATTTTAAGTGTTATATGTCAATAGTAATCAATTATATAGCTATCTTATTATTGGAAACAATTAGAATATTTTTTATCTATTAGATAAATAAATAATTAATTTTATTTACTTACTTTCAAGAGCTTGAGTTATCTTGATGTACTAACCTTGAGCGAAGACAATCTAAACTTAGAAGGAGATAAATGCATGAAATTTAATTGATTATCATTATTTTATTTGTCAACTTAACTTAAGTTTATGATAACTTATGAATTATGGCGTGATGATTTATAATAAACAAATTATATGTTTTGAATACTAATTAATAAATTAAAAGGGTAAGTATACTATGATCTTGGAGGTGAGACAACTCTAATTAGTAAATTAGGAGAGAAATGTCATGTATGGGGGTGAAAAGATTAAGAGAAATTACATGCAAAGGAGGATGACAGATGGAGGAGAGGATAATTTTATAAATTTATGGAAAGGAGTTTTGAAGTGGAAGATGTGGAAAATAGGAGGAGGATATAAGAGAATAAGAGGTGAACTCAGAAAGAGATTGAGGAAAACTAGAGAAAGGTGTATTCTTCATTCAATAATTACCAAAAAGGTTAGTTTTGTAAATATTTTCCTATGTGCAAAATGGTGTGGATTATGTGTGTAATAATTATATTTGGCTGAGTTTTATTTAAAGGACTATGTCTTATTCACATATCAAATATATATTTTTGGTAGTGTTTAAAATTATATAGATCTATGTCTTATATAAATATCGTATTTTATAATTATTAGACATCATCATATATTTTTGTGAGCAATGTTCTAAATTATAGACTATGTTCTACTATAATGGCTAGTGTTCCACTATAATGGCATGCATTCTGATATAAGAATTACATTTTACCTTTGAGGTCTATGTTTCATTCTTAGGACTGCATTTCAATTATATATGTATGAATCCTCTCTTATATTAAATTGAGTATATAATAATTTAAAAAGCACTTGTATTGACTGCATCTAGTATTTATATGTTTGGGAAGCATCATAAGTGACCCAAATAGTGAACTATGGAATTTTGGGTAGCACCGTATTATTATATAATTATGGACTGTGACATCTTAAGGAAGTTTGAGCAGTGACCCATATGGAAATTTTGGCAAATTGTAACCTTATAAATTTCTAGCATCCCAATATTCATACTAGGGTAGTGCTTTATATTTTATTAGTTGTAACGTATATTTTACTAGATGAATTTCACTACATGGACAAGGTAGAAGGTAACATCCTATTTTTTTATTAACAAGTCTTTTAACTGCATTTTAATTTTTATTGAGAGCTACATTTTAATTAAATTGGACTGCATCCTTATTAATAAGCATCTTTTTTATATTTTTATTGAATGAAATTAATAACGACATTATACCTAAATAGGTAGCACTTTGTTTATATGATTTGTGTCCTACCTAGTTACAATAGCTAAGGTATTGGTAGAATTCAAAAAAATAGATATATATGTTGACTTCACCATTCTTTGTAATATATATATGAGGGATATATTTATAAATTGAGTCTTTTATAATACTTAATAGGCCGCATCTTTTCTTTTATATTTATGAGAATTATAATGGTCTCTGTTTTAATTATATTTGTGGATCAATTCTTGAGACTAATAAACCTTTGGTTGGAAAATGAATTTTGGACAATTTCTTTAGAATCTTGATAGAAAATGAAGGGATATTTTAAAGTACTATTGATTACATTTGAGTATTGAGTTGGCATGTGTAAAGTATGTAGAAAAGATACTTTAAGAACATTGAGGTAAACTTAGTTGGATTTATGACCTTAATTATGTCTATGAGAAAACTTTCAAACCAATACACAAATAAACATTATCATATGTTGATTTAACTTAGAAAATGATGGATTTTAAATTGGGCATACTTTTTCTCAGATTAGAAGAATACAAATTATAAACCATGGTTGTGATTAGAACCAAATCAGTAATTATGTAAAACAAGTATGATACCTATATTAGAAAATGAATTGTGATCCTTATTTTAAGCATACCTAGATGGTATGAATGTTGAATACTATGTTTTCTTATATATTGTTATGTATGCTATATTAACATGTTTTAGATTCATTTTGCATTTGATGGATAAAATGTATGATTAAGATTATTCCATTACTACTATAGGGAAAATTTGAATGAATCTTTGAGTTATATACTATATTAGATATGTTTATTATATATTTTTCATTGATGATTCTAAGTAGGTAGTGAGACTGACATTAGTATCCTAGATAACACCACCAATGCTAGATGTAGATAATCTGATCAAGAGGTATATTATGAAATTGATCGATCTGGGTGATTGTATGTTATTTAAAAACTTTGGTCAAAGTAATGTTAGATATACATTGTCATTTCATATGTTTGATTTGTATGTTGTGTGATATCATTTTAGAAATGTATTTTATTTATGATACATATCATGTAGTATAAATATTATAGCACATAGGGTACTAGCATGTCTCTCTTTATTCTCACACCATTTTTTCTGCCTATCCATGAAGGGAGAGACATTCCCTGATAGGGGATTGTACGGGGGTTCGATGGTCCATGGTTGGTATGTAAAAGTGCTCGGATGATGTTCTCCCTCCCTACTATAGTACTTTATTGGAGACTACACTTAAGATTATCAATGATACATGAGTTGGTTTGACTTGATCTCCGAAGAGCTTGGTATATGTATGTAATCAAAAATGCATCTTATCTATAAATCAATCCTAACTTGAATAAGATAGATCATACCATACACTTATGATTGAGGATACATTTGTTAATTAAGAACATGACCAATATGGGGATATGTTAGACCTGATTAAGGGATCTCTTACTACACTAAACCATGATAGAGAGGGTTCCAAAACCTCCAATCAAGCACAATTACATAATAACCCTAAGGTAGTCCTGTGTTTTGATAGCTCACTAAACTAATAACAAGTAAAGAAAATCTAATTTACTGCTCACCAAAGCTTGTGGCATAATATGAGGGGTTAGTAAATAAAATAAACATGTATGGGAGAATCTCGATTAAGTTATGTATGAACAATACCCTAATACATGAAATAAGAAGAGTAATATTATATGAAGGTAATACTTATATTACTTTTATCTACTAAAGAGAGGAGCAAAGTTATAGAATACTTACCTGAATTATGAACCTATCAAGACTCAATCTCTCCCTTGGCCAAAGGGGTTTTGTAAGAGGTTGTTGTGGTTTTTAAAGATCACTAAGAAAAGCCAAAGCATCCAAGACTTATCCACAAGACTGGAATCTCCAAATATAAACCCTAAGTTAAGACTTCTCAAGTAGAATGGTGGAAGAGAATATTATAAAGAAGTACAATCAAATAATAACTCTTGATTACTTATGAAATAATGATGAAATGATCTTGTATGTATAGGTAGATTTGACCCTAAACCCTTCCAAAAATCTTGGTCAATGAGGTCGACCTAGTTAACCTAGCACAATTTTGGATAACTATTCATTAGGTCATGAGCTAGGTTAGCCAAGAGCCAAACTAGTTCTTAAGTGAAAATCACCCAAAACTATAAAGGGTTGACCCAGTCAACCTAGTACAGTTAATTGTCAAAAGGGACTTAAGGTGAGGACAAGAGGGATGGAGAGTATAAAATACTAGAGGAGGGTGCAAAAGAGGAGTAATAGCTTATGGAATAGTTTTTAGGAGCTATTTAGATTGCAAATAAGTGGTAATAAGGGATAATAATCTTGTGAAACATCAATGGTCTACCCACCCCTTTCCTAGTGCACCCTTTAGGACATGCACTCAGAGAAATTGAGACTGGATGGGTTCTTACAAGATACAAAGTGTCAGTAATTGATAAAAGTTGAAAATAGTATGTGTATACATATGCCCCACTCAAATCTCATCACATTCTATTAAGGTGTAACAAGGGATGGTGATTCAAGTAAGAACATAAGAACACATAACATTGATGCTAAAAAAAAATCTTGTAGTATTTTAAGGCATAAAATAACTAAAAGTAAATGACTAAAAGGGAAATAACTAAAATTTAAATTTGATGCATACTTTGAATTACCTTTATCATTAGAAGGTTATCTTTTGTGTTGTTAGTTTTGATTGTGTAGGGTACAGAGACTAGTTTTGACAAACCCAATAATACAAAACTAAAGAGAAAAAACAAACAAATGCAGGAAAGCTGAGATAACTTGTGCTATGTGGATAAGATGTACTTAGGAATTTGAAAATCTAGGATGATAAGTGATATATTAGACCAAATTACCAAGTCAAAACAAGAGTAAATCGGGTAACCAAAATGCCAAGGCTATTAAAGACCAAAAAACTCAAACAAATAAACCTTAAGTAAGAAAGGCAAACTCACCAAATCAAACCAAGGATACATGTTAAAAATATGGTAATCAAACATCAAATGTAATAAGTAGAAATAAAATGGTAAAACAACATAATTGAGTGAGCAGTAACAATCCTTAACTCACTTAACAATGGAAAAATGTATGTACAAGGGAAAAACAACATTGCCGAGTGAGAAGTAACAAGCCAACCTCACTCAACAATGGAAAAAAGTATGGACCCATGTGTCCATAATAGAAGGACGGTACAACAAAGGATAAATGGTAAAAGAAAGAAGAATAAGTCTAGGAATGTAAATATATGGTGTGAATAAATTAATCCCTAATTGCTCAAACATGTTGTTTCACTCTAAGCATAGATAAAATTGAAACAAAGTAATGCTAGCATGTTTTTAAGAGGTGAAAAAGAAAGGAGGTATAAAAGAGGAAAAAGATATTTTAAATCACAATTTGCCTATCAAGGGGAGAAATGAAATGGGTGGAGGGGATAATGAAGGAAAAACCAAGGTAGAGGAACTCTTTAATGAAGACAAAACACTCAAATTAGGTTTGTCAAAATAAGAAGACTTTTGACTTTAAGGACTTTTAAAAACTTCTCTTAGCTACACAAGTCTTAGGTAAATAAATGTAGTATATATATATCATCCCATGAAATTTATATGCATGAAAATTAAAATAGACCTACCTTTCCACAATGTGTTCCCCATTCCTTAGGACCCCTTACAGAGTCGTTGGTCTACTTCAAATATTAGATAATTACATGAGAAAGTAGGTATCACCATAGAGTTTTTTGAATTATCCTATTCCAATCTACAGGCCTACCACACCCCAATAGACTTTGGCTCTATGTAGGCCAACGATGGAGTTTGAGCTTCGATTAGAGATAGGATATATGCTTGTAATCATGTATTTTGGTGTGGTTTTGAATTTTGAAATTTGTATATTGCCTTTTGTATATCATTTCTTTTTATTTAAAATGTTTTAGCTTTTATCCTTTTTTATGGCTTTTTCTATTTCTCCTCCATATAAATTTGGAAAACCAAACATGGGTGCTAAAGATGACTTTCATTTGAATTCTTGGGACTTGGTTATTAAGAGACGTAACTTAAAAGAGCATAGGGTCTAAGAGTCTCATAAATATAGGTGAAATAAAAATTCTATCTTAAATTTGACCTTGTTTTATCCAATATGGAGTGAAAGGAAAGGAAATCAAGAGGAATGACACATAAAATAATTTGAATTAATTTAAACCACAAAAATGTGACAAAGGGTTAAAAAGGGATAAATGATAGTAAAATGTGATTCTTTATCATAAAAATAAGGAAAATGGATGAAAATGTGCTAACATATATTTTTGTGTAAGTTTCATCTATCAAAAGAAGCAAAAGCTAAAGTTGAGAACAAGGATCAATAACATTTTCTTAGAAAATGAATGATAAGATAGTAAATTTATGAGGAAGGCCAGATCTTATCTATGGTCTTACAATGCAACTCATAAAATAAAAACCCATGAGGGTGCCAAAAAGCATGTGAAAAATAAATGGGATAAGAAATATGGTATTTTATGAGGAAGGTCAGGTCCTATCCATGGTCTTACAATGCAACTCATAAAAGATAAATCTAAGGGATGCCAAATAGTGTGTAAAAAGAGTATGAAAATAAAGAAGACTATGGTACATCATGAGGAAGACCAGTTCCTATCTAGGGTTTTACAATGCAACTAATAAGAGAAAGGGGAATCCAAAAGACAAAAAAGGAAGGACTAAAGTTTTATAATAAGAGAGAACTATTACAGAGGGAGAGAGCTATGTAAATAACCTAAAAAAATTATTATATAGATAACATATAGAAATCATGAAAGGAAGGGAAGGATTAGGCAAAATACTTCTTGAGGAATTGTGCATTGGTGGGCTCTTTGAAAACATGGTCTTCATTGGTTTGAAGGTGGTAGGTACTTGGGCTAAGAATATATTTGAATAAATAGGGGGCCCACCATTTTTGAGCATATTTACCTTATTTTTCATGTGTGTAGTTTAATTTAAAGACAAGATCGCCAACATTGAATATGCAAACTTTAACATGTTTATTATGTTGTTTGGCAATATGAGCCTTGAATTGGTGGTTATGTTGTAAAGTGGAAAGGTGATGTTCATCAAGGATATCAAGGTCATGAAAGTTATCATTAATTAATTATTCATTGAGAATTCTACCATGAAAATATACATGAAGAGAGGAAAGATAAACTTATAATAGGATAACTAACTCAAAACCATAGACTTGAGAGAATAGTATTGCCCCAGTGGCAATACGTATGCCAGTTTGATAGGCCCAAAGAATAGGGTAGAGGTAAATGTGTCAATATATGTAAGTTCCACGAATTATATTTTAGAAAAATTTATTAATAATTTTATTAGTGGCCTCAGCTTACCCATTACATTGTGGATGGTAAGGCATGGAAAATTTGTGATTGATCTTGAATTTAGCATCGAGTTGTTTGGCATCCTTGCTTTTGAAGTTACCACCATTATCTAAAATGATAGTATGGGGAACACCGAATTGGAAAATGATTTGATTAATAATGAATTTTGTTATGGTGTTACCAGTGACATTAACAAGGGGCATGGCTTCAACCTATTTGGTAAAATATTCAATAGCAGTGATGATAAAAACATGTCCATCTTGGGAATGAGGTAATTTTCCAATGAGATCTAATCCCCACATGGAGAATGGCCAAGGATATTTGATAGTTTGAAGCTTGAACGGAGGTGAATGAACTAGATCATCATGAAGTTGGCAAGGAGTACACTTTTTTACAAATTTGATTGCATCTTTTTTAAAAGTAGGCCAAAATTAACCCATATGTAGGTATTTGCAAGTTGTAGCATGACTACTATAGTGGCCACCACAAATTCCCCCATGTACTTATTTAATAAGAAGAAGGAACTCATATTGTATAACACAATAAATCAAGGTACCTTCAACATTTCAATAATAAAGGATGTTAGATCAAAATACATATTTAAAAGCTTGTTTATGAATACATGTCTTTTCATGAGAATCTAAGTTAGGAGGATAGGTTTGATGTTCTAGAAATTGAATGATGTATTTATATCATAGGATTTTTCAAATGGTGATATCCTCAATGTGGTAGATAAGTGAATCTGGTGGTTAAGTAGAGGATGGATATTTTCTTATTTGTATAAGAAAAGTGGGATCAGAAAGAACTTGGTGTGGATGAAAGAGAGAATTTGAAGAATCCAAGGAATTAATAATGGAATTTTGATCTCTAGGGATAGGCTCAATAATGAAATAGATAAAATATTTGGAAAGAGTGGTTGAAATTTGATGATAGGTAATGATATTTTTGCTTTTATATTGGTAAGCACCATTGACTTGGCAATAAATAAGTTGAGAGGCACCCAAGCCATGCAAGTATTAGATGTCTAAATCAAGAGTGGCTCTCATGCCTAAGATTAGAGCTTTGTATTTGGCCATATTATTGGTGAAATCAAAGGTGAAGAAAAAATCTAAAGGTATGATTTTTCTAAGAGGACTAGTAAGAATGCAACCTACCCTAGCTCTATGAAGGTATTTAGCACCATCAAAGTGAAATGTCCAAGTATATTCATGTAAGTCAACATTAATTTTATGAATCTCTTTGATAACTACTTTAGGTTTAGAATTATCAAGGGAAATAGTGGATTCATATAAATTATTAGTTTCAAGGTTAGATATAAATTTATGAAAGTAATCTTTGATAGAGATAGGTTAATTGAGACCTTCAATATAGAAAATTTTGTCATCAGGAAGACTATCTTGAATGTGAGTGATAGCTGGCATAAGAGCTATGGGCAGTTGATCGACTATGATTTATATTTTGATAGATTTTTTATTTATAATGCAGAGATAAAATTTCATAATAAGGACCATCCATTTACCAATTATATCTCTAGGAAGAAAGGATTTGGAGAAGAAGTGATGAAGGGGGTCAGAATGAATGATGGCACAAGTGGTCTGGTATAGCATGTAGTGTCAAATTTTTTTAGCTAAAAAATAGATGGTGAGGCAATATCATTTGACTTTGGTATAATGCTTTTCATAATTGATGAGGCCTTAGCTAATGTAGTAGATATCATACTCTCTACTAGTATCATCTTGTTGGGCAAGCATTACCCCAACTGATATAGGTGTTGAAGAAGTATATAAGATCAGGGGTTGATCATTAGAAGGAGGATGAGGTGTAGGCAAGTGAAGTAATGACTCTTTCATGTTATCAAAGGATTTTTTATAAGGGTATATTCATTATAAGGCATTACCTTTATTAAGAAGATAATTGATAGAGTGGATATGATAAGCCATTTTGGGGACAAATCATCTAATTACCCTAAGTTTACCTAAGTACGTATGAATGTCAGGAATAGAATGAGGAATGGGCATGTTGAAAATATCACTAATATTATTTGGGTCAACATAGATGCCATGGAGAGAGACTAAGAGTCCTAAAAAAATTTTAGATGTGACACCAAAGACACATTTGTAAATATTTAGTTTAACCTAGTATTTGAGAAGATGGTCAAAGATGATAGCAAAATCTGAGAGATGAGTTTTATGAATTTTAGATTTAGCAATGAGATCATTGACATATGTTTCAACAATTATGTGGATAAGATCAAGAAATATGTGAGTCAATACTCATTGGTAAGTGGCTCCAACCTTTTTTAGGTCGAAGGGCATTTTGACATAGCAATAGGTGCCCCATTTCATGGTGAAAGTGGTCTTATGTTAGTCATTGGGGGTAATGTAAATCTTATTGTAGCTTGAGAAGCCATCCATAAGAGATAAAATTTTGTACCTAACTATGGAATCAATGATGGCATCTATTGAAGGTAAAGGGAAGTTGTCTTTGGGACAAGCAAGGTTAAGAATGTGAAAATTAATACAAATGTGAATGACCATAGTGACCTTTTTCGTAATGGGAACTATGTTAGAAACCCATTAAAAATAGTCCAATGGTTTGATAAATTTAGCATCAAGTAATTTAATAATTTTCTTGTGACATAATGTGGAAACTTCCTTTATTTTTAATGCATAGGTTTGGTATCAAGATAAGTAATAATGTTATGCACCACAATGCTAGGGTCAATACCATGTTTGTCCTCGTATGACCAAACAAATATCTCATGATATTTATCAAATGATAAGCTAAAATTATCATGTGTGATATGTGAGAGCTCAAAAGAAACTATAATTGGTCAAGGATAGGATGGAGTACCTTATTCAATACGAGTGGTTTCTTCAATAAGCATGGCATTGTTGTATTGAAAGTGATATGGTGCATTAGGTAAAGAATAAATTAGATTAGTTTTGGAATCAATCCTAGCGATGAAGTTGTTGAAAAAAGGGACTTTGATTTTAAAATTCCCAACTTTAAGATGTTTCCAAGGAAGTTGAGGTTATCATGCATTAAATATTTCAAGAATAGATTTGTCAGTAGGCAAGGTGGGAAGAGGACCATAATACTCAACATCTACTTAGAGATATAGTTGTTCATTAACATGGCAATCATACTTAGAATGTATTTGATGGACATTGGTTGCCTTGGAATCTAGTGTAATCTTGGGAATAGGGGAAGTAGATGGATCGAAATGAATTGGAGTGTCATTGGTTTCAGTGATTGGGGAAGGATTAGATGTAATGATTAGATCTATATGTGCTAAAAAAGATGCAAGAATTTTTGGAGGTTTAGAATGTATAATTTGATCTACCACCTAAGGGGTATCAATAAGTGTAAAATTGGTAGGGGGCACATAAACGTTGAGATCAAAGTCAGATTTTTGGAAATGGTATGGACATCCTAGTTAAAATCATGAATTTGAGCTAATTTTTTTTGATAATGTTGGACATTGAAGTCTCAAGATTGAGCTTGGGTCATTATGTAATTATCATCATATGTGGGAGAAATTGTATATGCTTAAGAGTCAAAGGGAGTTTCAGAAGGTGAAATCCCAATATTACTTAATGTACATGGAGGCATGATGAGAGGATCTTGAAATAATTTGGCCACTCCAAAATCATTTCAAGTGAAGGCATCTTCAGGTAAAGAAGGCTCCTAAGCATTGCATGGAGGGGGAAATCAGTAATATCATCAATAAGAGGAATAGTATGGTCCTAGGGTAATAAAGGAGGAATCCACTATGAAATATAGGGAGGTAGCTTGGTAGTATTAAAAGTATGTTACAAGTCATAAGGTTTGTCATCATAATAATTTGAAAGAGTGACTTGTAAGTCAGGATTGAAGTTGATAAATTTGGGTAAAGGAGCACTATTGATCTTAGGAATGGTAGGAATATGATACTAAGATTTGGGATTAAGAAGTTGAATAATCCATGGGTTGGGATCAGCCTCATACGTATACCATTTGCCATTATGTAAGAATTTGATGCATTGGCTACCATAAGAAGTGATGGCTCTCATTCTATGAGTCCATGGGTGATCAAGAAGCATATTATATGATAAGGGTAAATCAAGGACCATAAGATAAGTTCCAATGTTTAATGAAAGCCAAATGCAACCAAGTGGTTTTTAATTTGTCTTATCAAACCATGGTAGGTAAGATGGGTTTGTTTGAGATGACCCTTGTTATAACCAAGTTGTTAGATAAGCCACAAAGATGTCATAGTAATACTAGAGCCTTCATCAACTAGAACCTTACAAATAAGGGTAGTATTAATGCTATTTTAATAAAAAGTGGTGGATCATTAGCATGAAAATTAATTTCATCATTGATCATGTCCTCTTCAATAAATTTGATAGAAGGCTTGGAAGGACACATAGTTTCAATGGTATTGGCATTGGTAGGTTGAGCTTCAATAGAAGGTGGTTATTCATTGATAGAGGATGGATATTTGATTTCTTGGAGTTTTTTCATAAGTAAATTGTGATTATAGGGGGAAGTATGAACCAACTTCATAAGTCAAATATTATAAGTCATAGAGTTGAGTTCTTCAAGAAAGTTCCAATGAAATTTAAAAGAATCAGCATGAGGTTTAGGAGGTAAAGTAAATTTTGAAGGAATGGATTTGGTTGGAGGTTTGTAAGGAGGAATTAGTTCCTCATGTACTTCTAAATCTAGATTATTAGTTTTAGTGTCCTTGAGAATTTTTTCTTCTAAAGATGGCTTTTTAGGTTTGGTAACAAAATCTTTGTGAGCTGGCTTGTGACAATATTTGACCTTAGCAGTGTTAACATATTGGAAATTGTTATAATATTGATCATAATCGGCATCAATGGCATAGACATCCTTGGTATTGGGTTGACTATTGGAAAAATATTTTTTGTTATTTGAGGTAGAAGCTTTAGAAACCTATTATTTTTTAGAAGCAACAGTGTACTCTTAACAATGAAGGTTGATCATGTCTTCATGATTAAATGAATCACCAAGCATTTAGGAGACTAAAAATTTAGTGAGACCTCTATAAGATTCAAGGGAGTGACCAATGTTAGCATGAAACCAGTAATATATATTAGGGTCATAACACTTAGGAGGATTGTTAAAATAAGTGAAAGGTTTAGAGGGTGGTAAGAGTTGTTTCATTTGTTGTACGAAAAGTGGTGTGTGAAAAGATGAAGGGATGTTAGATTTGGGAACTCTAAGTTTGGTTTGTATATTATTACTAGTGATAGTATTATTATATGTTTGAAAATATCCTTTTAAAAGTTTAGGATTAGGTTTAAATTGTTTCATGAGAAGGTCTTGACATTTAGCTTGATCAAGAGTTTCATTAAGTGTTTGGGGAGCAAAATTTCAAACCTTATATTGAAGAGAAGGAGTCAAAGGAGTGATAAAGAGTTTGAATAAGTTATCATCGATCATGTTATGGTCATATTTATGGGCTAATGATTTCCATCATTTTATAAAGTCATGAGCTAATTCAGTGAGAGATTGCTTAAAATTGATGAAGTGGCTAAGACAATTTTTGGGAAGGTCATTGTGTTGAAACTCTTTAACTAAAGGATTAAATACAATGTTGGGGTAATTTGTTGTACCATTATAATACATATCTCATAAAGGTTTTAACTAAGACATTATTTGTGGCAAAGGTATTAGTTTTGATCCATTATTTGTAAAGGTTGCCAAAGGCTTTGAGAAATGAGGTTGGGTCTTTAGTCCCATCATACTTGATAGTTGGATATATGTTACCAATATAAATGGACACAATGAATTGATATAAAGGCTCATTTTGAATAGTTTGAAGCATCTTGTTATTCATTATGGGTTAAGGAAAAACATTTCCTGAGGAATCTCCAATAGGTGGAGGAATGTAATTTGGATTAGTTTGAGGATGGATAGTTGGAGGTTGATTAACCATATTAATCAAATGATGTTGGAGTTACATCATTTGATTGGTACTAGAGTTTTACATTATGTTCGTTTGTTAGATAACTTAGGCAAGAAGTTGAGTTGTATCAATAAGTGAGTTGGTGTTGGTGGGAATACTCCCTGAATTGGTATTAGGGGGAAGGTTATTAGAAGATGGATTATTAGTGGGATTATTATTTAAACTTTTGTCAATTTCTCTCACATTAATTTGAATATTTTGAAGATGAAATGTATCTTGGTAGGTATAGAAAGGATAAGACCCAACAACTTCATTTTAAGGTGTGATTTGCACCATGTTACAAATGATGGATGAAAGAGGGGAAGATGTGCCCTAAGAGTGATGGTACTCTTGGGAGGAAAATAGAGGGAGGAATGAACATCCCATATAGTATCTAAATGGATTCAAGATACCCAAGAAGATTATAATAGGATACCTTCTGATGACTTTAGAGAAATGAACAAAATGGTAAAAAGAAGAAATAGAGAACTAGATCAGCAAACAAAGAAAGTAGAAAAAGGTACATAGCCGACTGGGTCAACCTATTATAGAAAATAGGGTCTAAAAATTATACAAAGTCGGCAGGGTTGACCTAGGACAAAAAAATAGGGGCTAGAAATTGTACAGAGTTAATAGGGTCAACATAGTATAGTAAGTATAGAAAAAATAGACATTTTATAAGACAATGTGATGATAAGAATGACTATGTACTAAAATAGGAAAAAAAATACAAGTACTTTTCAAAACAATAAATGAAAAGAAACACACAATCAATTGGGTCATTGATCTAATTGCGACACACAGCACAAAACCTTGCACCAACACTAGCTAATACAAGTTTTTACAATACAACATATAATTAAGCAAAAGAGCAAAAAGTCAACTTGGAAAGTAAAATCTAACTAAGTGGTCAACCTAAATGTTGTTAGATTATTAGAATATGATTTTAGATGTGATAAGAAGTTGGTTGTAAGAAAGGAACTATAAATTAATTTAAGGATGGTTTTAAGACATTTTGGGCTGAAAGGGATCTATATTGGTAATGGTATTGGCTTGGTATTGGGGCCTACCCCCTCACTTCACACACCACAATGATAAGGGTATCATGTGCTTATCCAAAATATGCCATTAACCACATGTTTATACTTGGCTAGAAAACCAATTTGGTTTATTCCTTGGTGATGAAATCCAAGTAGGTAGGCCTTGGGTAGACAATTGTTAAAATAGTTTTTAAGATTTTATGATTTGGTAGTGTGTGCATAAAAGAGAAAATAGTGCAACTAAATGGTATATTAAAAACCACCTAATTAGACTATGTGTTCTATTATAAGTGTGAAAGAAATACGAAATTAAAGTGTGATATAACTACTAGCATATAAAGGTTAATTCCAGGTTTAAAGCATAGTATAGTGTCAAGTCAATCGACAGTGTATGTAAAGAATATAGAATAGGATCGACAATGTCACCTCTTTACTACAGAATCAAGGGTTTGAAAATGAAATAGGTCAATAGATTTGAATTAGCTTTCCAAATAGAACATAGAATATATAACTATGTCAATAGGTTCAACCTAGTTGACTATACAGGGGTAGTTTTAAAGACTACAAACTATGAAAATATAACTATAACAAATACTAGAAATGATAAAGAAGGATATAAAGGAACCTTGGTGGGTTGGAGGATGTAAAGGAAAGTAATATTGATGTTGAAATACCCTAATTTATACTTGAAAATTTTACTAACTTTTTTGACTAGTTTGACTTAGCTTTGTAGATCATGTTTGCTAGAAACCTAAAAATGTACAGGATCAACTAGGTCAACCTAGTATGTTGGACTAGATGCTTGAAAATGTATAGGGTCAATTGGGTTAACCTAGTAGTCTAAATTAGAAGTTTGGAAAACCATATATTGTTGACTGGGTTAACCTAGTAGTCGAAATTGAAGTTTGAAAAACCTATACAAATAGAATGGAGTCATATTGATGTGACTGTGTGTTAAAACTATACATAAAAATTAGAATTGTATCGACACTATCGACCTAATATCTCCAATATATATTAAAAAATGAAGTGATAAAATGATGAAATATATGAAATAAAACCTAAAAAGGTTGGATTCACATCAATTTCACCAGAATGTATGCAATTATAAATGCATCATGTCTATAAATCAATCCTAACTCAGAGAAGATAGATCATACCATACACTTTCAATTGGAAACACATTTTTTAAGTGGGAACATGACCAATATGGAGATATTTTAGACCCAATTTGGGGATCTCTTATCATAAGACACCATTTTAGGGAGGGTTATAAACCCTCCAATCAAGCACAATCATAAAATAACCCTAAGGGAGTCTTATGTTTTTATATCTTACTAAACTAATAATAAGTAAAGTAAATCTAATCTAATGCTTACCAAATATTGTGGCACAATATGAGGGGTTATTAAATAAAATAAACATGTATACGATAATATCAATTAAGTTATATATGAGCAAGACCCTAATACATGAAATAAGAAGAGTAATATTATCTAAAGCCAATGCTTATGTTACTTCTATCTACTAAAGAGAGGAGCAAAATTAGAGAATACTTACTTGAATGATGAACCTATCGAGACTTAATCTCTCCCTTGACCAAAAGGGATTTTCAAGAGGTTGTTATAATTTGTAAGGATCACTAAGAAAATCCAAAGCATCCAATACTTATCCACGAGACTAGATTCTCCAAGTAGAAACCTTAAGCTAAGACTCCTCAATTAGAATGGTGGAAGAGTAGATTGTAAAGAAGCACAAGTAAATAATAACTCTTGATTTCCTATGAAATAATGATGAAATGATCTTGTATATATAGGTGGATTTGACCCTAAACTATTCTAAAAATCTCAATTGACAAGGTTGACCTAGTTGACCTAGCATAATTTGGACAACTATTCACTAGGTGATGAGCTAGGTCGACCAAGAGCCAAACTAATTCCTAAGTGAAAATCACCCAAAACTATACAAGGTCAACCCAATCAACCTAGTATAGTCAACTATCAAAAGGGACTTAAAGTGAGGAAAAAAGGGATGGAGAGTGGAAAAGACTACAATAGGGTGTAAAAGACAAGTAATAGATTAGGTAATGGTTTTTAGGAACTAATTGCATTGAAAATAAGTGTCAATAAGGTATAATGATCTTATGAAGCACCAATGGTCTTCCCACCCCTTTCCTAATTCACCCCTTAGAGCATACACTCAAAGAGATTCATACTCTATGGGTTCTTGCAAGATACAAAGTGTCAGTAATCGATAAAAGTTTGAAAATATTATGTGTATACACTAACTATCCTCTTTGTAATCCTATGTTACATAATGACATATCTAGTGGGATACGATTGTACACCCCATGTCTTCTTCTTATTCTAACTTTTATTTTATTTTTTCTTGTATTAAGTAATAAAAAAAACAAATGGATGGTAAAATAGATGTAGTTTTTAATTGGTTCACTAGTTTTATCTAAATTTTGGTGTGTGTATTTTTGTTTGTGTTAATACAATTCTCTCTAAATTTCATATCAATTTGATCATTATTTTAGGACATATGCTTAAATAAATTATTGTCTATATTTTAATAAAAATGACTATTAAACAAGTCATATCTTCTAATATGGAAATTATTTTTTTAAAATTTTGTACAGGTGGTGTGGATTTGGATTATCGCAATTTTTTCCAAATTTAATAATAATTCAATTTGTATTTTGTGAGATATGGTCATTTTACTAACTACCTATTTTCATTTGTTTATTTCATTTGGTTGTTTTCTACCTTGAAATTTTATTTTTCACATATATATCCTAACTTACAGGTATTTGGTATTTGGAAACTTTCTAATATTTTAATTTTCTAGGTTTTGATTTTCCAATATTGCCCAAAAACAAACAAAAAAAATCACTAACATCTTTTGCAGGACCCAAAGTCCAAGGAAAGACATTTTTATCAATTCGCAAAGATCAAATCACATTTACTTTTCATTCTTAAAAATCATTTACTTGTTTTGTTTAATTTTTCAAATTTCATAAACAATGTCAAGGGGATAAATTTTACATCATATTTTACTTGGTGCTATAAAAATAAACTCAAAATTTGATTTTTATAAAGGTTGAATGCCTAAATGAAATGTAATTGTATTACATTTATATTTTTAAATAGTAGTTATTGTAGTAATGGACTAGTTGTAGTTGTGTCCTAATGTAAGTACTTTCCTAACAATTGTAATAAGTTATATTACTTTTTGGTATTTAAATATAGAATTTTTATTATTCTAAGTTATTGTTTGGATAAGTTGTTGAGTATTTTTTTGTGGAATAAATGTTAAGTAAATACTTTTAAAAATAAATTACCATGTTATTCTAAGTACAATTTGATGGGTTATAGCATGTGGCATTAGAGCTTAGGTTTAAACGCTAAGACATAATGAGTTTGCTAACATTTTTTGTATTCTTCCTTTTAGTGAGAAAAAAGAAAGGTGCAAACTAGAGCATCAGGTGAGGGTCCTTCATATGTCAATGACAATTACCCTCCCAATGATCCTAACATTATTATCTTTGAGCATTTAGTAAAGTTGGATCATATTCTCATAGCCATGAATGATACTAGGGATTGGATCACATCCTTGGAATAAGAAGTTCATAGCCAAGGTGAGAAATAACATTATAAAGTACATATTATGTACCCTATTGAGAAGGAAAACCAACAGGATGTAAGAGCTCAAGTGGTTGCAAAGTTATCTATGGACATAAAAAAGGTGAGTTCACCTAAGTTTGATGGAAATATTCTAGTTGATGGAGCTGAAGCATGGCTAACTGAGATGTAGAAGTATTTTGAGATTTAAAACTATGCCAAAGTCACCAAAGTAGCTTGGGGAACTTACTAGTTGGTTGGTGAAGTGGTTACTTGGTGGGCCAACAAGAAGACAAAAATAAACCATAACTCATCCACCATAACTTGGGAGTAGTTTTTCATATTGTTCAAGTCATGGTGGATACCATAGCTTTATTTTGATCAAAAACTCATAGATTTTTTATAATCTAAAGTAGGGAGACTCATCGATAAATGAGTACTAGGAGCAAGTCACCAAAATTTTGAAGTATGTACCTCAGTACCAAGCTGATGAGAGGTTCAAAATCAAGAATTTTATCATGGGATTAAAACCTTAGATTGATGGTGAGGTAGAATTTCATGGACCTTAGACAATGGACCAAGTCTTTGAGATGGTGGTGAAGTAGGAGCAGAAGCTAAAGTCTCTTGCTCAAGTCAGAGAAAAGCTCAATAAAAAGTTTGGAAGTTCTAAGACAAGTTTCAAGAATAAGAACTAGAAGCAGAGGAGTGGAGAATCCAAGGGACATTCCAATAATCATAATGACAAATTTAATAGTAGATCTAACAATAATAAATTAAGCAATGGATCCAAAGGCAGTTTTTAGGTAAATTCACAAACTGGTAGGAAAGGTCCACCTAGTAATTGTTTTAATTGCAAAGGAAATCATTATGCTCATTAATTTCCTCAAGACAAGTCAAAGAAAAAAGGTCTTAAGTCTTACTAGGGCAATTTTTAGCATTGTATTCATGCAACAATTGATAATCGACAATATAAATTTCAAGCATCACCTATAGAGCTATCAGGTATTTTATTTGAACATCTAGATTCTATTTTGATAGATATAGGGGCTACTAATTATTTTATAGCTCCTATAATTCTCAACAAGTTTCCTATAAAAATTGTATATATGGCAAATGCATGGTTGATATAATATGGGAATGACTCAAAAGTCATGGTTGACAAATGTCTAGTTGAAGCAGTGATTGAGCTACCTAAATTTTCAATTGTAGTAGATATATATGTAGCACCACTAAGATCATATGATGTGATTCTAGGATTAAACTAGCTTATTAAACACAAGGCCAAGGCTGATTTATATTTAAAAAAAGTTAATAATCTTGATGATTTTTAAAATGAGACACAAATTGAAGGTGAAAGAGAGAGTTGTGACTTAGATAGATTTTTGTAATACAACTCAGGAGGGCTCAATCAAAAGGGTGCCAAGCATTTATCATCAAGATAAATGAAATAGAGGAACCTAAGGATCCATATCTTGAGGATTATCCATTTCTTAGATATTTTCATGATGTGTTTCTAGAAGAGTTACTAGTTTTGCCTCCTAAACATGAGTTTAATTTCTCTATTAGCATCATACTTGGATCAAAACCACAGTCTAAGGAACCATATAGGATGACAACCACTAAGTTGGTTGAATTGAAGGCACAACTCCAAGAACTATTGTCAAAGGGGTTGATTAGGCCTATGGTGTCACCATGGGGTGCATAATTTGTTTTTGTGAAGAAGAAGGATGGTACTCTTCAACTCAACATCAATTATAGAATGTTGAATAAGGTAAATATCAAAAATAGATATCCACTACCTCATATAGATGATATTTTCAATCAAATGCAAAGATCAACTATCTATTAGAAGATAGATCTTAGATTAGGATATCATTAGTTAAGTATTTCGGATGAGGATATTTTGAAAACAACTTTCAGAACTCATTACGAGCATTATGAGTTCATGGTGTTACCCTTTAGGTTGACTAATGTACCAACGTTTATAAATCTCATGAATAGTGTGTTGACAAATTATTTAGATCACTTTATTTTGGTCTTTTTGGATGACATTCTTATTTATTTTAAGAGTGAAGAGGAGCATCTATAGAATTTAAAACTAGTTCTTTAATGGTTATGGAAGCACAAGTTGTATGGTAAGTTGTCTAAGTGTGTATTTTTTTAAGAGAGTAAAATATTTAGGGCATATTATTTCTATAGATCCATCTAAGATAAGATCCATTATGGAATGGCCAACATCAATAAATGTGCATGAGGTAAGTATTTTTATGGGGTTATCAAGTTATTACAAGAATTTCATTCTAAAAAATTTCAAGATAACTAATCCAATTACCTCCTTACAATGGAAGAACTAAAAGTTTGTCTAGTCAAATAAATGTGAAGTAGTTTTTCAGGAGTTAAAAAGAAGACTTGCTTAAACACCCGTGTTGAGAGTACTTGATCCCAATGGTCAATTTTTAGTGATCACAAATGCATCAAGAGAGGGTTTAGGTGGATTCCTTAGGCAAGACAGTGTAGTGGTGGCTTTTGAATCAAAGAAGCTAAAAATTCATGAGGTGAATTATGCCCTTCATGATCTTGAACTTGCAATAATTATTCATGTTTTGCAAGTTTGGTGATATTATTTATTGGGAAAACCATTTAAGCTCAAGACTGATAACTTAGGACTCAAATATATTTTCACCCAACCAAATTTAAATGCTTGTCAGAGACATTGGTTAGATTTTCTTTCCAACTATGAATTTGATATCAATTACATCAAAGTTAAAGAGAACATAATAGCTAACACTTTGAGTCATAGAAGTTACATAGTAGTTGTAGCTATATCAAGAGTACTTTTAGGGATCTTGTAGTCAATTTATCACAAGGATATGAATACTATGATTAGGTCAAAAAAGCATCATTTGATAATGTTCAAAATCCTCGGTATAAAGGAATTAGTTTTGAGAGTGATGGTCTTCTACATTTTAACAAGAGGATTTATGTACCAAATTGAGAGAATATATGAATCACAGTGTTGAAAAAGTTACACAATGCCCCTATTCAAGACATCCAAGAGTAACCAAGCTCATGGTAGATCTTAGACATCTATATATTTAGAAGGGAATCAAAAAATATGTGGTAGATTTTATGTCACATTTTTTTTAATTCTAGTGAGTGAAAGATGAATATATAAACCCAACTAAATTGCTATATTTGTATGATATACTAGAGTAGAAGTGGCAGGGGATTAGTATTTACTTTGTCTAAGGTTTACCAATGTCATGGATTAGGCATGATATGATCTTGGTAGTTGTTGATAAACTAACCAAGGTGGCTTATTCATACCAAAAAATTCAGCAAATGATGCACCTACCCTTGTGAAGAGGTTCATAAAGAAAGTGTATAGGTTTCATGGATTCCTAGAGAAGATCATTTTAGATCATAATTCAAAGATGACTTCTAGGTTTTGTATAACTTTAAACTCAACTTTGGGTACACAACTAAATTTTAGCACCACTTATCACTCAAAGACTGATGGTCAAATTGAGTGAGTAAATCAGGATATAGAGGATATTTTACATATGTATTACATGGATCAAAAATATAAATGGTAATATTATCTTCCATTGGTTTATTTTGAATAGAATAACTCATACCAATCAACTTTGAAGATGGCACCTTTTGAGACACTTTATGGAAGGAGGCGTATAACACCAATCAATTGGGATAGGTTAAAGGACAGAGTAGTCTTTGGACCTGAGATGCAATCTAAAATGGAAGATAAAATTAAGTTAATCAAGTAGAGATTGGTTGAGGCCAATGATAGACATAATAGTTACACTTATCTAAAGAGGATAGATAGGTAGTTTTCTATTGATGATAAAGTATTTTTGTGGGTTAAGATGCAATAGAGCTCGATTAAATTTGGAAAGTCATCAAAACTCTCAAGATATGTGGGATCCTTCAAAGTGTTAAAAGTGGTCAATCCTATTGTGTATAGGCTTGCATTTCCACTATACCTAGCTCTATTACATAATGTTTTCCATTTATATTATCTTAAGAAGTATATAGTTTATTCTTCACATGTTTTAGATAGGAATGTTTTGTAGGTTCTAAATCTTGAAGTGGTCATGGTAGAACCAATCAGAGTAATTGACAATTGCAAACTTCATTTATGTAATAGAGAGGTGTTATAGTTTAAGGTCTTATGAAACTAATACTCTAAGGATAGTGATACTTGGGAAGACTATGATGAGTTCTACAAGTTGTTTCCATATTGTTTTACATAATATGATACTTGATATTATGTTTTTAAATTATGTAAAAATCTTCTAATGTTCAAAATTATTGTTTAAATAAGTGTCATTGGGATGATGACCAATTTTAGGAGAGAGGATGTTACATCCTAATTTCACCTTATGATCTATAACCTTGGAATCCATCGATTAATATGGTTATTAGCTGATAATTATTAATTTTGACTTGATATTTATGACATATATTATTATGGGACAGTGATATTGTTGGTTAGTATACATAATGTGATATCTATATTTTATTATTTTATACATTGTGGATATGTATTTGTTAGTTTTACATCATTAGTTGATATATATGATGATTCAGACTAACTACTTATTTGTTGTGATATGAATGTAGGATAGATCTTACCCTCAGAGCTTGATGAGAGAGAGCATCATCAAAGAGGATGGGCTAGATGGAATGATTAGAGGATGATAGAGGAATTGCTAATGACCCTACACACATGCTTATTAGATTTAAAATTTTATATGCGTAACCTATTTTTAATGTTAGTGTGTAGTTAAAGAAATATTATTTGTGATTGTATTTGTATGTGGATTTAATTCTTGTTTACATAAGATTATTTTAATTATAATTATCTAGAATTTCAAGAATAAATCAAGAAAATAGACATTTAATTGCTATATGTGAATAGTAATCAATTATATAGTTATCCTATTATTGGAAATAATTAGAATCTTATTTATCTATTAGATAAATAAATAAATAATTTTATTGAATTACATTCAAGAACTTGAGTTATCTTAATGTACTAACCTTGAGTGAAGGCAATCTAAACTCAGAAGGAGATACATGAATGAAATTAAATTAAAAGTTGGTAATTGATTATTATTATTTTATTTTTCAACTAAACTTAAGTTTATAATAACTTAGGAATTATGGCATGATGATTTATAATAACCAAATTATATGTTTTGGGTACTAATTAATAAAGTAAAAGGGTAAGTTGACTAGAGTCTTGGAGGTGAGACAACTTTAGTTAGTAAATTAAAAGGAGAGAAATGTCACGCATGGGGGTAAAAAGATTAAGATAAATTATATGAAAAGAGTGTGTCAGATGAAGAGAGGATAATTTTATAAATTTATGGAAAGGAGCTTTGAAGTAGAAGATACGGAAAATAGTAGGATTATATAGGAGAGGAGGAAGTGAACTCAAAGAGAGATAGGGGAAAACTAGAGAAAGGCATATTCTTTATTCATCAATTATCAAAAAGGTTGGTTCTGCAGTTATTTTCTTGTGTGTAAAATGGTGTGAATTAAGTGTGTATTAATTATATTTGGTTGAGTTTTATTTAAAGGACTGCATCTTATTCACATATCAAATATATATTTTTGGTAGCATTTAAAATGATATAGATCTATGTCTTATTTAAATATCATTTTTTATAATTATTAGATAACATCCTATATTTTTGTGAGCAACGTTCTAAATTATAGACTATGTTCCACTATAATTTTCAGTGTTCCACTATAATGGCATGCATTATGCTATAAGGATTATGTTTTACCTTTAAGATTTGTGTTTCATTCTTAGGATTGTGTTTCAATTATATATGCTTATGTCCTCTCTTATATTAAACTAAGTATATCATAATTTAAAAATCACTTATATTGACTATGTGCAGTATTTATATGTTTGCGCAGCATTATAAGTGACCCAAATAGTGAATTGTGAAATTTTGTGCAGTGCTTTATTATTATATAATTCTAGACTGCATCATCTTAAGAAAGTTTGGGCAATGACCCATATGAAAATTTTAGAAAACTGTAGCTTTATAAATTGCCAACATCCTACTATTCATACTAGGGTAGCACTTTATATTTTATTGGTTGTGAAGTATATTTTACTAGCTTTGTCTCACTATGCAGACAAGGTATAAGGCAACATCCTATATTTTTTGATCATCAAGTGTTTTAGTTGTATTTTAATTACTATTAAGATCTGTCTTTTAATTAAATTGGACTATGTCCTTATTAATAAGCATTTTTGTTATTTTTAATGAATGAAATTAATAATGGCATTATGCCTAAATAGGCAACGCTTTATTTATATGATTTGTAACCTACTTAATTGTAATAGCCAAGGTATTGACAATGTCTAAAATAATATATATTTATATATATTTTTTGGACATTGCCAATATATATATATATATATATGTATATATATATATATATATTGGACATTGCCAATACCTTGGCTATTACAATTAGGTAGGACACAAATCATATAAACAAAGCGTTGCCTATTTATGCATAATTTCGTTATTAATTTTATTCAATAACAGAATATATGAGTGATATATTTATATATTGAGTCTTTTATGAATACATAATAGAATGGGTCTTTTCTTTTACATTTATGAGAATTATAATGGTCTCCGCTTTAATTATATTTGTGGACTTGAGATTAATAAACCTTTGGCTGGAAAATGAATTCTAGATAAGTTCTTTAGATTCCTCATAGCAAACAAAAGTGTATTTTAAAGTACTATTGATTACATTTGAGTATTGAGTTGGCATGTGTAAAGTGTGTAGAGAAGATACTTTAAGAACATTGATGTAAACTTTGTTGGATTTATAACCTTAATTATGTTTATATAAAACTTGTAAATCGATGCATAATTAAATGTTATCATATGTTGATTTAACTTAGAAAAAGATGGATTATAAATTGGGCATACTTGTTCTCAGATTAGAAGAATACAAATTATAAACCATGATCATGACTAAGACCAAATCAATAATTTATGTAAAACAAGTATGTTACTTGTATTATAAAAGTAATTATCATCCTTGTTTGAAATATTCTTGGATGGTATGAATGTTGAAAACTATGTTTTGTTATATATTTTTATGTGTTTTATATTAGCATGTTTTAGATTCACTATGCATTTGATGGATAAAATGTATGATTAAGATTGTTCCATTCCTAGTCTAAGAAAAATTTGAATTAATATTTGAGTTATATACTATGTTATATATGTTTATTATATATTTTGCATTGATGATGCTAAGTAGGTAGTGAGATAGACTTCAGTAACCTATATAACACCACTAATATTGGATGTTGATAATCTGATCAAGTGGTGTGTTATAAAATTGACCAATTTAGGTAATCATATTTTATTTGAAAACTTTGATCAAAGTAATATTAGATAAACATTATCATTTCATATGTTTATTTGCATGTTATATGATATCATGTTAGAAATATATATATTTTTTTTTAATGATACATGTCATGTAGTAGAAATCTTATAGCACATAGGGTACTAGCATATCTCTCTAGATTCTTGCACCATTTTATCTACCTATTTGTAAAGGAATGGCCATTCCCTAATAGGGGATTATGCATAGGATCGATGAACTGTGGCTAGAGTGAAAAACTATTCAGATGATGCTCTTCATCCCCACTATAGTAATTGTTTTGAGACTATAATTAAGATTATCAGTGATACATGAGTTGTTTCAACTTGAGATATGAAGATCTTGGTATCTATTTATAGTATTAAAAATGAATTCCTAAAATAAATATGATTATATTATATTTATATTTTTGAATAGCAGTTGTTGTATTAATGGACCAACCATAGTTGTGTCCTAATGTAAATACTTTCCTAAAAATTGTAATAAATTATATTGCATTTTGGTATTTAAATTCATAACTATTATTGTGCTAATTTATTATTTAGATAAGTTGTTGAGTATTTTCTATAGAATAAATGTTAAGTAAATAGTTTTAAAAAAATTGTTGCATTATTCTAAGTATAATTTTATAGGTTGTAACATGTGGTATTAGAGTTTAGGCTCAAACTCTAGGGCTTAATAAGTCTACTAACATTTATATTCTTAATTTCAATGAGAAAGAAGAATGGTGTAAACTAGATCATCAAATGAGGGTCCTTCATATGTCAATGAAAATAACCCTCCTAATGATCCTAACCTGATTACCGCCAAGCATTCAGTAAAGATAGATCATATTTTCTTAGCCTTGAATGATGCTAGGGATCATATAAAAACCTTGGAATAATAAGTTCATGCCAAGGTGAGGAATAACATCAAAAAGTACCTATTAAGCACCCCACTGAGCAAGAAAACTAATAGGATGTGAGAGCTCAAGTGGCTACAGAGTTATTTAGGGACATGAAAAAGTTGAGTCCACCTAAGTTTGATGGAACTATTATAGATGATGGATTTGAAACATGGCTAACTAAGATGGATAAGTATTTCAAGATTTGAAACTACTTCAAAGTCACCAAAGTAGTTTGGGGAGCTTACCAATTGGTTGGTGAAGTAGCTACTTGGTGGGCCAATAAGAAGATGAAAATGAACCTTAACTCAACCACCATAACTTGGGAGTAGTTTATGATGTTATTTAGGTCATGTTGGATACCACATCTTTATTTTGATCAAAATATCATAGATTTCTCTAATCTGAATTAAGGAGACTCATCGATGAATGAGTATTGGGAGTAGTTCACCAATATTCTAAAGTACATACCTCAGTACTAAGATAATGAAAGGTTTAAAATTAGAAAGTTAATCATGGGATTAAAACCCTAGATTAGTGTTGAGGTAGAATTTTATGGACATTCTATAATGGACCAAGTCTTCAAGAAGGTGGTAAAGCAAGATCAGAAGCTGAAGTCTCTCACTTAGATCAGAGAAAAGTTCAATAAAAAGTTTGAAATTTCTAAGATAAATTTAAATAAGAAGAACTAGAAGCATAGGAGTGGAGACCCTAAGGGGAAATCTAATAACCATAATGTCAAATACAATAGTGGATCCAAAAACAATAAATTAGGTAATGGCTCCAAAGGCAGTTTCTATGGAAACCCACAAACTGATAGGAAAGGTTGACCTGACATTTTTTTCAATTGTATAGAAAATCATTATGCTCATGAATGTTCTCAAGATAAGTCAAAGAACAAAGGTCCTAATTCTCAATAGGGTAATTTTCAGCAGCACATTCATGCAACAAGTGATAATTGGCAAGCTAAATTTCAAGCATCACCCACAGAGTTTTTAAGTATTTTATTTGAACATCTAATTTCTATTTTGATAGATACAAGGGATATTGAATGTTTTATAGCTTATATAATGCTTAGAAAGTTTTTTATAAAAACTATATATAAGGCAAATGCATGGTTGGTACAATATGGGAATGACTCAAAAGTCATAGTTGACAAGTGTCTAATTGAATCAGTGATTGAGTTACCTAAATTTTCAACTATAATGGATCTATATGTAACACCACTAGGGTCATATTATGTGATTATAGGATTCAAATAGTTTGCTAAATAAAAGGCCAAGGTTGACTGTTATTTAAATAAAGTTGAGTGT
Organism: Torreya grandis; assembly: GCA_037957365.1. Taxonomy (NCBI): domain Eukaryota; kingdom Viridiplantae; phylum Streptophyta; class Pinopsida; order Cupressales; family Taxaceae; genus Torreya; species Torreya grandis. Next base: position 95,357 of record JARHVA010009776.1, on the reverse strand, counting down.
CTTTATGATTTTGGAAATTAGACACAAATTTAAGGTGAAAATATAGAGTTGTTAGAAAAAAATTTGTAATGCAACTCAAGAAGGCTCAAGCAAAAGTGTGCCAAGCATTTATCATCAAGATAAATAAAATGGAGGAACCTAAGGAATAATCTCTTGAGGATTATCTATTTCTTATAGATTTCCATGATATGTTTCCAAAAGAGTTACCAGTTGGCCTCCTAAACATGATTTTGATTTCTCTATCAACATCATACTTGGATCAAAACCATAGTCTAATGCATCATATAGGATGAAAACCATTGAGTTGGTTTAATTTAAGGCACCACTCTAAGAAATGATATCAAATAGGTCGATTAGGCCTAGTGTGTCACCATGGGGTGCACCAGTTATTTTTGTGAAGAAGAAGGATGGTACTCTTTGATGATACATCAATTATAGAATGTTGAACAAGGTAAATATCAAAAATAGGTATCCACTACCTCGTATATATGATATTCTCAGTCAAATGTGAGGAGAAATGGTCTTTTTAAAGATAGATCTTAGATCAAGATATCATCAGTTGAAGATTTAGGATTAGGATATTCGAGAAATAGATTTCAAAACTCGTTACAGTTGTTATGATTACCCTTTGGGTTAACCAAACCACTAGAAAAATTCATAAATATCATGAATAATGTGTTCAGATATTATATAAATCACTGTGTTTTGGTCTTTTTAGATGACATTATTATTTATTCTAAGAGTGAAGAGGAGAACCTACAACATTTAGAATTGGTTCTACAATGGTTATGGAAGCACAAGTTGTATGGTAAGTTGTCTAAGTACACATTTTTCCAAGAGGGTGCAATATCTAGGGCATATTATTTCTAGAGCTGGTATTTCTATAGATCCATCTAAGATAGGAGCCATTATAGAATGCCCAGTGCTAAGAAATATGCATGAGATAAGTATATTTATGGTGTTAACAAGTTATTACAACAAGTTCATTATAAAATTTTCCAAGATAGTTAATCCAATTACCTCCTTGAAATAGAAGAACCAAAATTTTATCTGGTCAGAGAAATGTGAAGTAGCTTTTTAGGAGTTGATAAAAAGACTTAATTTAGCACTAGTGTTGAGAGTACCTAATCCCAATGGTCATTTTTCAATGATCATAGATGCGTCAGGAGAGGGTTTAGGTGGAATCCTTATGCAAGATGGTGTAGTGGTGGCTTTTGAATTGAGGAAGTTGAAAACTCATGAGGTGAATTATTCCCCCCATGATCTTGAACTTATAGAAATTATTCATTCTTTACAAGTTTGGCAACATTATTTTTTAGAAAAATCATTTGAGCTCAAGACTGATAAATTACGACTCAAATATATTTTCACCCAATAAAATTTAAATACTCATCAGAGACAGTTAGAGTTTCCTTATAACTATGACTTTGATATCAATTACATCAAAGGTAAAGAGAATAAAATAGTTGATGCTTTGAGTCATAGAAAGTACATATCAACTATAGATACTATCAAGAGTACTTCTAGTGTTCTTGTGGTTAAGTTCTCATAAGGAGACAAATACTATGATCATGTCACAAAATCATAATCTGATAATGCTCAAAATCCATAGTATAAGGGATTCAATTTTGAGAGTGATGATCTTCTACATTTTAATAAGAGGATGTATGTGCCAGATCAAGAGAATTTGTGAAGCATAGTGTTGAAAGAGTTACAAAATTCCCTCTAGTTGAGACATATAGGATTATCCAATCTCATGGCAAAGCTTAGACCTTTATATTTCTATAAGGGAATCAAGAAAGATGTGGTAGATTTTGTGTCACATTATCTAGATTGTTAGCAAGTAAAAGGTTAACATGTGTACCTAATTAGATTTCTATGTTCGCATGATATACCAAAATGGAAGTGGAAAGTGATCAGTATAGACTTTATCCAAGGTTTATCAATGTCATAAAGTAGGCATGATATAATCTTGGTAGTTATTGATAAACTAACCAAGGTAGCTCATTTCATACTAGAAAATTTGGCAGATAATGTACCTACCCTTATAAAGAAGTTTGTAAAGGAAGTGTATAAGTTACATGGATTCCCAGAGAAGATCATTTCGGATCATGATCCAAAGACGACTTATAAGTTTTGGGTAACTCTAAACTCAATTTTGGGTACACAGCTAAATTTTAGCACTGCTTATACCCAGAGACTGATGGTCAAATTGAGTGAGTAAATCAAGTTTTAAAGGATATTAATTGTATGTATTACATAAATAAAAAATAAAAATGGGAAAATTATCTTCCATTGGTTGAGCTTGAATGAAAAAACTCATACCAGTCAACTTTGAAAATGGCATCTTTTGAGGCACTATATAGAAGGAGTTTCAAGATGCCAATTAGTTGGGACAGATTAGAGGATAGAGTAGTTACACTGATCTGAAGAGGAAAGATAGGTGGTTTTTTTTTTGTGATAAAGTGTTTTCATGGGTTAAGTTGAAAAAGAGCTCAATTAAACTTGGAAAGTCAGAAAAACTATCACCAAGATATGTGGGACCCTTCAAAGTGTTAGAAGTGGTCAATCCTATTGCGTATAAGCTTGCATTGGCACTAGCCCTATCTATATTACATAATGTTTTATATATATATATTATCTTAATAAGTATATATTTGATCCTTCACATGTTTTAGATTGGATTGCTTTGAATTTTATGGATCCCTAGGTGGTCATGGTAGAACCAATCAAAGTAATTGACACTCATAAACTTTGTTTGCATAATAGAGAGGAGTCACAAAGTAAGGTCTTGTGAGGCCAATACTCTAAGGATAGTTCTACTTTAGAAGAATATTATGAGTTCTAAAATATATTTCTTCATTTATTTACATAATGTGATATTTGATACTATGTTTTTAAAAAAAAAACTCTTTTCATATTCAAAACTATTGTTTAAATAAGTATCATCAAGATGATGACCAGTTTTAGGGGGGAGGATGTTACATCTTAATTTCACCCTATGATCTATAAATTTTGATTTTGTGGATTAATATGGTTATTAACTGATAATTATTTCTTTGACTTGAGCTTTATGAAATATATCATTATGGGATAGTGATATTGTTGATTAGTATACATAATGTGATAGCTATATTTTATTATTTTGTACATTATGGATTTATATTTGTTAGTTTTGCATCATTGGTTGATATATATCATGACTCATAATAACTATCTACTTGTGATGTGGATGTAACATAGATCCTACCCTTAGATATTGATGAGGGATAGCATCATTGGAGAAGATGGGATAGATGGGATGATTAAGGGATGACAGAGGAATTGCTAGTGACCTTACACACATGCACATTAGATTTAAAATGTTATATTCATAACATGTTTTTAATGTTAGCACATAGTTAAAGAAATATTATTTATGACTATATTTATATGTGGATTTAATTCTTATTTACATAAGATTCCTTTACTTATAATTGTCTAGATTTTTGAGAATAAATCAGAGAAATAGATATTTAATTGTTGTATGTGAATAGTAATCAATTATATAGCTATATTACTATTGGAAAAAATTAGAATTTTATTTATTTATTAGATAAATAAATAAATAAATACCTTTATTTAATTACTTTCAAGAGCTTCAGTTATCTTAATGTACTAATTTTGAGTGAAGGCAATCTAAACATAGAAGGAGATACATGCATGAAATTAAATTAAAAGTTAGTAATTGATTATCATTATTTTACTTGTTAACTAAACTTAAGATTATGATTAATTAGGAATTATGACATGATGATTTATAATAAGTAAATTATATGTTTTGAATACTAATTAATAAAGTAAAATGGTAATTTGACTATGGTCGTATAGGTGAGAGAATTCTAGTTAGTAAATTAAAAGGAGAGAAATGTCACGCATGGGATTAAAAATATTAAGAGAAATTTCATGCAAAGAAGGAGCATGGTAGATGGAAGAGAGGATAACTTTATAAATTTATGGAAAGGAACTTTGAAGTGGAATATATAGAAAATAAGGAGGATATAGGAGAGGAGGAGGTGAACTCAGAGAGAGATTGGGAAAAACTAGAGAAAGGTGTGTTCCTCTTTTAGCAATTATCAAAAAGGTTAGTTCTGTAATTATTTTCCTATGTGAAAAATGGTGTGAATTATGTGTGTATTAATTATATTTGATCGAGCTTTTTTAAAAGACTATGTCTTATTCATATATCAAATATATATTTTGACACCATCTAAAATGATAAAGATCTACGTCTGATTTAAATATCATATTTTATAATTATTAGATAGCATCCTATATTTTTGTAAACAAAAATTTAAATTATAGACTATGTTCCATTATAATCATCAGTGTTCCAATATAATGGCCTACATTCCACTATAAGGATTACGTTTTACCTTTAAGGTCTGCATTTCATTCTTCAAACTATGTTTTGATTATATATGTTTGGGTCTTCTCTTATATTAAATTGAGTATATCATAATTTGAAAAGCACTGGTATTGACTACGTCTAGTATTTATATTTTTGGGCAACAACATAAGTGACCCAAATAGTAAACTATGGAGTTTTATGCAGTAATTTATTATTATATAATTTTGGATTGTATCATATTAAGAAAGTATGGGCAGAAACCCATATAGAAATTTTGGAAAACTATAGCCTTATAATTTTTCAGCATCCTAATATTCATACTAAGGTAGCGCTTTATATTTTATTGGATATGATGTATATTTTACTAGTTGCATTTCACTATGTAGACAAGGTAAAACGTAGCATCCTATATTTTTTTATTAGCAAGTGTTTTAGCTATATTTGAATTGCTATTGAGAGATATGTTTTAATTAAATTTGGATTGTATCCTTATTAATAAGCATCCTTTTTTATATTTTTATTGAATGAAATTAATAATGGCATTATGCCTAAATAGGCATCGCTTTGTTTATATTATTTGCATCCTACCTAATTGTAATAACTAAGGTATTGATAGTTCCAAAAACATATATATACATATATATATATATATATATATATATATATATATATTGACTTCATCATTGTTTGTAATATATATATGAGGAATATATATTTATAGATTGAGTCTTTTATGAATACATAATAGGCTGCATCTTTTATTTTATATTTATGAGAATTATAATGGTCTCTACTTTAATTATATTTTTGGATCAACTCTTGAGATTAATAGACCTTTGGTTGTAAAATGAATTTCAGACAAGTTCTTTAGAATCCTGGTAGTGTTGGGGGATCAATCCAACAATAGATTACAATTGTGACAGCAATAAACATGGAATTAAACCAGATTGACAAGTAATTAGAATGATAATAGCAAGAACAAGAGATACAAGAAAACACCCTAAAAACTTGTATTAACAAACTCTTTACAAAAGGAATACAATTGAAGAAAGCTTCTTTCTTCCACACCTCTCCTAGATGTATAGATCTCTCAATAGATCTCTATTCCTCAAGAGCTCTCTCTCTCAAGAACAATCAACTCCAACAAGCCTAGATTGATTCAATTTTGTACTGTTCTTCTCACACAATGAATTACAATAATTCACCCAACTACAATAATCCACTATGAAACTACAATAAGCTAGGAAGATCTAATTCTACATATAGAATTAGGAAACTTGAGCATGTACACCCAACAACCAGTTAAGCCACTTAAACAAGGGCTCTAAAAATAGTATTGCTAACAATAGAGACGTGAGCTTGAGTCTACAACTCAAACTTATCATGCAAACACTCACTTTTGTCCACGAAAATAGCTTTTTGGACACGCAGGTAACCGACGTCGGTTCCTGCTGCTTGTCTGTGACCGCTGTCGATCGACACTCTACCGACGTCGGTGCCTCTGGAACTGCCTGTGACCGACGTCGGTCGATCCTGACCGATGCCAGTGTCTGTGTAGACCTGAACCTGATAATGAATGATCCTTGGTGAAGTTTTTAGCTCCACACCCTAACAATCTCCCACTTGGAGATAAACAGCTGCACCAGTACCTGTACAGCAACATCTTCTAGCTCTTCCATCTTCAACTCAATCATGAAGACCAACAGAAGTTGAATGAAGATTCAACTTCTCCTTTGTAATCGGCTTGGTTAACATATCAGTAGGATTCCTGTCTGTATGGATCTTTTCCAGCTTTAACTCACCATCTTCCAATACCTGTCGTATGAAGTGATACCTTAGCTGCATGCGCTTTATTCTTGAATGAAAGGCTGAATTCTTAGCCAAATGGATTGCACTCTAACTGTCACTATACAATCTGCAATTCTCATGCTCCCTACCAAGCTCATCCATGAATCGTGTCATCCATATCATCTCCTTGCTAGCTTCTGTGGCTGCAATATACTCTAATTCTGTAGTTGACAAGGCAACAACCTTCTGCAACTTAGATATCCAGCTAACCACCGTTCCACCTACAGTGAAAACATAACCTGTAGTGCTCCTCCTACCATCCAAATCACCTGCCATATCTGAATCTACATAACCATGTAGAGAAGTATCTGAACCTCCATAGCACAAGTGCCTACTACTGGTTCCTCTCAGATATCTAAGGATCCACTGAACTGCTTTCCAATGTTCCTTACCTGGATTGGCCATATACTTACTTACAACTCCCACTGCTTGGGCAATATCCAGTCTAGTACACACCATTGCATACATCAAACTCCCTACTACGGAAGAATATGGAACCTTACTCATGTACTCTACCTCATCATATGAATTAGGACATTGTTCTTTACTCAACTTAAAATGTCCAGCCAAAGGTGTGCTTACCGGTTTAGCATCTTGCATATTGAACCGTTTCAACACCTTGTCCACATAATCTTCTTGAGACAATATGAACCTGTGATTTTTCCTGTCTCTCTTAATGCTCATGCCAAGGATTTTCTTTGCTGCTCCCAAATCCTTCATAGCAAACGTTTGAGCTAATTTCACCTTAAGCTCTGAGATATCCTGCATGTGAGATCCTGCAACCAGCATATCATCTACATACAACAATAGAATAATATATCTACCATTATCAAATCTCTTGAAATACACACAATGGTCTAATTGACACCTACTATAGCCATGCTCAGTCATAAACCTGTCAAATTTTAAGTACCATTGCCTAGGAGCTTGCTTGAGGCCATACAAGCTTTTCTTCAACCTGCACACAAAATTCTCCTTACCCTTGACCTCGAATCCTTTTGGCTGTTCCATATAAATTTCCTCATCCAAATCTCCATGAAGAAACACTGTCTTAACATCTAGCTGCTCAAGATGCAAATCCTCAAAAGCAACCAAAGACAATACAACCCTTATTGAAGTCATTTTAATAACTGGAGAAAAAATCTCACCAAAGTCGATACCTAGATTTTGTGCAAATCTTTTTACCACTAATCTAGCCTTGTATCTCATCTGTCCATTCTCGCCTTCCTTCAACCTGTAGGTCCATCTGTTCTTAAGTGTTCTCTTACCAGCTGGTAATTCAACCAAATCCCATGTTTGGTTCTCTCTTAAGGACTCCAACTCCTCAACCATGCCACGCTCCCACTCACTCTTGGACTCCACCTGTATTGCTTCTTCAAAACTCTCTGGTTCTCCACCATCAGTTAGCAATAAATAAAATAAAGAAGGAGAATATCTAATTGGAGGCTTACTCACCCTTTCTGACCTCCTGATGGGTGTTTGAGACGCGTCCACAACACGCTGTCCACCCAAATTCTCTGACAGTGACCGACCTCGGTCACCTGCAGACCTGTTACTGGCTGACATTGGTTTTTCTTGACCGACCTCGGTACCTGTACGGCCGACGTCGGTCTCTGTATGGCCGACGCCGGTTTTTGTCCTGTCGACGCCGGTTCCTACCCTGCCGACGTCGGTCTCTGTGTTTTCCTGCAAGTGATTATTTCTTTTTCCCGCGAGCTCATCTTGGACTTTTACCTCATCTAATTCACCATTGCTCTGCTCAGATTGATTCAACTTCCTTAGCTGATCACAATACATCACTCTTTCATTGAAAATAACATCACGGCTCCTGATTACCTTGTTAGTTTCTAGATTCCACAATCTTTAACCAAATTCATCTGAGCCATAGCCAATAAACGTGCATCTCATAGACTTAGCATCAAGCTTCTTTCTATTTTCCTTATCTATATGCACAAAGGCTTCACAACCAAAAACTTTGAGATATGAGAGATCAACCTTTTTACCTATCCATGCCTCTTCTGGAATACCACCATCTAGAGCTGTAGAGGGTTCTCTGTTAATCCGGTATACTCAGTGTCAACAGCTTGTGCCCAAAACTGTAAGGGCAAACCGGCATGCAATCTCATACATCTTACACGCTCCATTATTGACCTGTTCATCATTTCAGCAATACCATTCTGCTGAGGTGTCCTTAGAACCGTCCTTTGCCTACAGATTCCATGCATGTAACAATAATCTCTGAACTTATGACTACAAAACTCACCGCCATTATCTGATCTCAGGCACTTTAATCTTTTACATGTTTCATTCTCAACCATAGCTTTCCAAACTTTAAAAGTATCAAATACATCAGATTTTCTTCTAATACAATAGATCCATGCCTTCTTTGTGGCATCATCTATGAAAGATACATAGTACTATGATCCTCCAATGGAAGCAACCTGAGCTGGTCCCCACATGTCTATGTGAACAAGCTCCAACTTGTGCCTCTTCTTAGTAGACCCAGTTTTGAGAAAACTAACCCTTTTCTATTTTCCAAATACACAGTGCTCACAAAACTCTAGATCTATGCCTTTTAAATCTGAAAGCATACCTTTGGACTTAAGAATTGACATCCCCTTCTCACTCATGTGGCCAAGCCTTGAGTGCCACAATTTAGCATCCACATCTGAAGTAGATAATACAGAAGGAGATTTGTTAGTAACACAATTACACAAATAGAGAGTACCTTCTCTCTTACCTCTAGCCATAACAAGTGCACCCTTGGTCACCTTCCAAGATTCTGCTATGAGAGTTACTGTACAACCCTCATCCCCTAACTTTCCTATAGAAATCAGATTTCTCTTCAAGCTAGGAACATGCATCACATCTCTCAACACCCATGTGTTTCTATTCTGCATCTTCAGCTGCACTTTACCTTTGCCAATTATTTTATAGGGCTCATCATCCCCTAGATACACTATTCCAAAATCTCCATGGATATAGTCACTAAAATATTCCCTGTTAGGAGTAGCATGAAAAGATGCACCAGAATCTAATACCCAAGATTCTATATTATTATGCAGAGAGAAAATTAAAGCATCCTGTGTAATACCTGCAATCTTGGCTTCTTCCTTTCCTTTGCGCTGATTGTCCTCCTTAGGCTTTGACCAACAATCTCTGCTTATGTGCCCCATCTTTCCACAATTCCAGCATTGTAGCCTTCTGCCATTTCTGGATTTAGATCTGCCTTTCCCCTTTGACTTGGATCTTGATTTGCCTTTCTTGCTCTTCTCTTTCTGCCTTCCCCTACTCTCAAAACTTAAAGCGTTCCCAGATGTCTCTTCTATGCTTTTCTTGCATATTTCTTCATTCAAGATAACACTAACAACATCCTCTACTTTCAAAATATTTGATGCAGATGCAGTATTACTTACTGCCATTACTAAGCCATGCCAGCTTTCAGGCAAAGAACATAATATCAAAAGAGCTTTTATTTCATCATCAAACACTATATTCACTGAACTTAATTGATTGACAATTCCATTAAAATCATTCAGATGAGTAGAAACAGATCCACCTTCATTCATATGCAAATTAAATAACTGCTTCATAAGATATACCTTATTAGAAGCTGAGGGTTTTTCATACAAATTTGCTAACGTAGTCATCAACTCTACCGTAGACTTTGCCTGTGATAAATTGGATATCACAGTGGATGCTAGACTCAGTCTTATAGACCCCAGAGCCTTTCTATCAAGAACTTCCCATTCTTCATCCTCCATGTCTTTGGGCTTCTTTGCAACACCTCCTAACGGTAAGTAGAGATCTTTCTGATACAGATAATCCTCTATCTGCATTCTCCAGTGTTGGTAATTTTTACCATTGAACTTTTCCATTCTCAATTTACTTTCATCTGCCATTGCTTCTCCCACTCAAACAGAAATCCCTGCAGAAACTCCTATGAGAACCTGTAATCAATACACACTACACAGATCTAAACCACCTATTAGTGAACTTGAACTTTGATACCAATTATCAAGCTCTGAACCTGTAACCAAGGCTCTGATACCACTTGTTGGGGGATCAATCCAACAATAGATTACAATTGTGACAGCAATAAACGCAAAATTAAACTAGATTGACAAGTAATTAGAATGATAATAGCAAGAATAAGAGATATAAGAAAACACCCTGAAAACTTGTATTAACAAACTCTTTACAAAAGGAATACAATTGAAGAAAGCTTCTTTCTTCCACACCTCTCCTAGATGTATAGATCTCTCAATAGATCTCTATTCCTCAAGAGCTCTCTCTCTCAAGAACAATCAACTCCAACAAGCCTGGATTGATTCAATTCTGTACTGTTCTTCTCACACAATGAATTACAATAATTCACCCAACTACAATAATCCACTATGAAACTACAATAAGCTAGGAAGATCTAATTCTACATATAGAATTAGGAGACTTGAGCATGTACACCCAACAACCAGTTAAGCCACTTAAACAAGGGCTCTAAAAATAGTATTGCTAACAATAGAGACGTGAGCTTGAGTCTACAACTCAAACTTATCATGCAAACACTCGCTTCTGTCCACGGAAATAGCTTTCTAGACACGCAGGTAACTGACGTCGGTTCTTGCTGCTTGTCTGTGACCGCCGTCGGCCGACACTCTGCCGACGTCAGTGCCTCTGTAACTGCCTGTGACCGACGTCGGTCGATCCTGACCGACGCCGGTGTCTGTGTAGACCCGAACCTAATAATGAATGCTCCTTGGTGAAGTTTTTAGCTCCACACCCTAACAGGTAGCAAACAGAGGGATATTTTAAAGTACAATCGATTACATTTGAGTATTGAGTTGGCATGTGTAAAGTATGTAGAGAAGATACTTTAAGAACATTGAGGCAAACTTAGTTGGCTTTATGACCTTAATTATGTCTATGATAAAATCTACAAACCAATATACAATTAAATGTTATCATATGTTGATTTAACTTAGAAAAATATGGATTATAAATTGGGCATGCTTGTTCTCAGATTAAATGAATATAATTATAAACCATGGTCATGATTAGAACCAAATCAATAATTTGTGTAAAACAAGTATGCTACTTGTATTAGAAAAGTAATTATGATCCTTGTTTGAAACATACCTAGATGGTATAAATGTTGAATACTATGTTTTGTTATATATTGTTATGTATGTTATATTAGCATGTTTTAGATTCATTATGCATTTGATGGATAAAATTTATTAATATTATTCCATTCTTAGTATAAGGGAAATATGAATGAATATTTGAGTTATATACTATGTTATATATGTTTATTATAGATTTCACATTGATGATGCTAAGTAGGTAGTGAGAAAGACTTCACTAACATCGATAACACCACTAATGATGGATATAGATAATTTAATCAAGTGGTGTGTTATTAAATTAATCAATTTGGCTGATCATATGTTATTTGAAAACTTTGGCCAGAGTAATTTTAGATATACATTGTCATTTCATATGTTTATTCATGTTATGCGATATCATGTTAGAAACATATTTTCTTTATGATACACATCATGTAGTAGAAATCTTATAACACATGGGGTACTAGAATGTCTCTTTATATTCTTGCACTATTCTATCTCCCTATTTATGAAGGGAGGGCCATTCCCTAATAGGAGATTATGCAAGGGATCGATGGTTCATAGTTGGTGTGAAAAATAACTTGGATGATGCTCTCTCTCCCTATTGCAGTAATTTTTTGGAGACTACACTTGAGATTATCAGTGATACACGAGTTAGTTCAACTCAAAATTTAGAGAGCTCGGTATCTATTTATAGTATTATAGATGAATGCTTGAAGGAAATATAATTATATTATATTTATATTTTTGAATAATAGTTACTATATTAATAGACCAATCATGGTTGCGTCCTAATGAAATTACTTTCTTGATAGTTGTAATAAGCTATATTACATTTTGATATTTAAATTTAGAACTGTTATTGTTCTAAGTTATTGTTTGGAGAAGTTATTGAGTATTTTTTTGTGGAAAAAATGTTAATTAAATAGTTTTTAAAAAAATCTAAATTATTCTAAGTACAACTTGATGGTTTGTAATAGTAACACATTATAAATGTATTATTGATATGGAATATTATTTTGAGTGTGGCCATAAATATCCATTACATGATATTAATTTTCCACTTGGAGGATATACATCTACATTAAATGGTGAGGCTAGTACTCTTCATGTTAATATTTATTTTTATATGCCTCCACCTAGTGGTAAATCCCCTCCTTAGCTAGATCCTTTTATTATTATCTAACCTAAGGCTCTATGGTTCCTCTTATTATCGATCTAAGTACCAATGTTCTTCCATTATTAAATTTTTATATTGAATCCCCTAGTCTTGGACATAGTCAAAATATCAATCATGCCTCCATTTCAACTAATGCTAGTCATAATAATGCATTGATTCCTACATGCAAACATACCTAAGCTAATCTACACCTAGTGGTACATATATCAACCCTATAGAACAATAATAACTTGATGACTTGAAATTGCAACTTGCACAACTATCTAAATTTTATTAAAAAAAAAACCTAGTCATATGATTTAAACTTATTATATACCACACAACTATTTGTCTATGGATTAACTTGTTCACCCCTTTCATACTTTATTTTAAGTGCCTAAATTTACATTATATAGTGTCAATGGGGATCCTTCACTTCTTACTAGGATTTATTTTTCATATTTATTTGTTTTTCACCATAATGATTTACATACGACTAAGATATTCCCTATAAATTTCATCAGATATGTCCCAGATTAGTTTTACACCCTACATGTGGATTTCATGCATAGATTAAATAATTTGATTGATTGTTTATTATAACACTTTTCTATAGACATTATTCCAAAGGTCACCTTTTCTCAAATTGTTCAAATCAAATAAGAAACTAATAAATATCTTGATGGTTATATGCTTATATTTAAATAAATGCTTACGAAAATTTCACACCAAATTATTGATAGTGACCTTAAAAATATATTCTCAAATAGTTTTCTTTCTTCACATAAGGATAAAGTCATATTTGTTACTAATAAATATTTTGATGAGATTTCCCATACACTATGAAACATTAAGATTAACATTATGGATGTCAATATCTTGAAGTATATATCCATTTATTTTACATCCACTACCTCAAAATATTATGGAAAGACAAAATTCAAACTGAAGACTAATGATACATATAAGTTTCAAAATAATGATAAAGTGAAAAATATGAACACATTTTGTCTTTCTAATAATAGGTTTATCTTTCTTAATTCTAGGAATAGTTAACTATTTACAAAATTGCAAGACCCACCTCACAAAGTGCTTAAAAACTTGATCAAATTTAATGTTATTACTTTAGTTTTCCATATCAATTAGATGCTACTTGAGCATTGCCTAAATGGTATAACACAAACCTATATTATGACTATCATAAAGATTATATACTTAAATTGATTGATGCTTAAAATTATGACATAATATTCAAAATATCATTGATAAAAATACTATCCACATTTAAGTACATAATCATACATTCAATGAATCTATTGTAAAACATAATCAATTCTTGAAAAAATTTAACAATCCATTTCAAAATCATAATACTAAAAAGTAAGACAATTTGTATATGATAACATCTATACATCATTTGACAATTCCCCATTATCATGAGATTGATAACATCACTGACATGGTTTTTTATTCTCAACGTAAACCAACTTAAATTATATTATATGTGTTGGAACACAACTATCTACTGATATGGGGGGGTGAATTAGTAGATTGATTAAAATAAGTCCTTTAATCCTTTTTAATATAATTTAGAAAAGATATACAAAGATCTCTCTCTCTCTCTCTCTCTCTCTCTCTCTCTCTCTCTCTCTCTCTCTCTCTCTCTCTCTCTCTCTCTCTCTCTCTCTCTCTCTCTCTCTCTCTCTCTCTCTCTCTCTCTCTCTCACACACACACACACACACACACACAAATTCATGCATAACACTAGATGTAATGGAAAATCCAATATGGGAAAAACCACCATGAGAATAACTACTAGATTACTTTTCTAATCTAGCATTACAACCAAGAACCTCACTAGTTATAATGTTTAAGGGCACCAACCCTAAGGAGACATCAATCCCCTAATTTAAGAGCGCCTACTCCCTAACTGAGCACCAACTCATCTCTTATAATGGCACCTACCAATCAGATCTATTATGGAGCTACAACTTTATATTATAATATTTGATTCAAAAATGAATCTAGTTCTCTATTATAGACCTATTCTACAACTATTCATACTCTGCACTGCATGTCTCTTACTCTATGATTCTCTACTCTTTAACTCAACTTTTTCTACACTTAGTGCATTTTCTAGATGATGTATATATGCATTGGATCTAGGTCTCACATGTTATTTGTGTTCACACTTGATCATTAACACATCATGCTCCTTCAAGTTTCCCACTTCTTGAATTCATGCACCACCACCATAATTCTCTATTTTTTACTATATTTATCATATATATGGCTCTATTTTTAATGCACATGCCATATTACACAATTGAGATCAATCACAATGATCTATATCAGTCTTTGTGTCATATAATGCATCTTTCATGTATGTTCTATCATTTGACCGTTGATATGAACATATCTTAAAATTTTGATCATTGATCTTAAGTTTCATACCATGATCTAATGATCTTCTTTAAAATGTCTCAAATTTAAAATGTAAGCATTAGATCAAGCTCTGACAAGATCATGCACTCCATTAGATCTTTATGATCTTTCAAACCTTATGCTTCAACTTTAAAATGCATCCATTGATCAAACTCTAACAAGCTCATGCATTTCATTAGATATTTGTGAGCTTTTGAACTTTAATGTTTCAATATTTAAAGTGCATCCATTAATATTTTGATCTAAGCTCCTTCATGCCATTAGATATTTAAAAGTAGCACAGACTTTACCTCTTTCTATCATTAAACATTAGAGACTTTGACCTCTTTGACTCCTTACTCTCTATTGATCTTCATTGCATGATCATGCGCTTACCATTAGATCCTCTAATAGACTAATACATTCATTGGTTCTATATTTGACAAGCTCTGGTGAATGTGACACTTGGATAATCTACCATCTGATGCAACCCAATCATTCAATTAAAAAATTTAATACTTCTACTTTATTTTACATTATGTGTGTCACTTGAGGGGAAAATAGTTCCTAATGTGGATTACTAGCCAAAAAATGCATTCTTTATTTTGGTATGGTATATTAACAAACAACACTGCATGTAGCTCATAAAGTTCACATGATGGTTGTTAAAAACTCAAGGAATAATTGTGACTAATCACACATGCCCATAGAAGTCCTAATATATCTTAGGCTCATAGAAATCATCACCAAGTTGCATAATGGAGTATATACAATAATCCATGAGATGTATAAACCACCAATGGTTCCCCTTACATTATTAATAAACATGTAATAGGTATAAGTGAATGTGATATGACAAAATAGGTTGGTTACACAAAGCATTAAAACATTGAAATTAATGCTAGTAAGAGTTGAGTTTTCACAAGCTCAAACACAATCTAAACTACAAGCTCAATTATAGGCCCATCCTTAACTACTTACACAACCATTCAACTCAATAGTGAAGGAGACTCCATAAAAGTGAAAGGCACCTTTTTCACAGTTATCTCCACCACTACCTAAAAGGACATGTAGAACATCACTATGGTTGAGGGAATCTTAGATTCCCAACATTATTTTTGAATATAAATATTGAAACTTTGGGGGCCAAACCAGAGGAATTGTATAAGGTTATAATTGAGTATACCAATAATGAAAAATATGATGAGGATGAGGATAAAGAAATTTTATTCTAGAAGTCTATTCAAACATGTTAGGTTTGAATTATATTTTCCTCTATTCTTCTCATTAACATTCCACCAACACCATAATAAATTAGAGTGGAAATGGTCACACAAGAAGAACAAGTGAAGCATAAATTGAAATCTCTATTTCAAGAAAAGGAATTGGGGTCTAGGTCATGAGAATAAGTGGCCACTACCACAAAATATCTGAGTGTATTTGAATAAAGATAATGAGGTTAAGCACAAGCTAAAAGACCTAAAAACACTATTCATCATTGAAATTAGTGAATAATATGAATAGGTTGAGCCCAAACCTTTCAAGTCGCTAGTAATAAAACCTATTACACTAGGATCTTCATGATCACATTCTGAATTCAAAGAGTAAATGGAGACATTCACAATATTATAATTAATAGCTGAGTAAGCCCAATAGTAATTTAAAACAAGGGAGACCCACTTGAAAGATTAAAATTGAAAAGGTGAGTTCAACCAAATTCATTTCCTACATCCTTTGTGCCTAAGAACCAAACCACATCATGTGCACTTTCCACTCCACCAAACAAACCACCATACCTTCTCTATCTAACCCTCTATCTTCCCTAACCCCAACTAACCACTTTCTCCTTAGTCCTCCCCCACTATGTAATGGACTCTTGTAGGCCTGTTAATAGGTGAAGATATAGATAAAATTATGTAGCATGAGCAAGAACAAGTTTCTCAACCTTCTTGCCATGATAACTTGAATCAATTTCATCCACAAGGCCAAAAACATTACCAACTATCCTCAGAAACTATGAAGGCATGATTAGAGGTAGATAAAGTATCTGAGGATAAGGTACTTAAAGAGAATAAATAATTTTTCAAGTAAAATAAGTGGGTTTATGAGAAATAAAAGAAATAGGAGAAAAAAAGTCCCTCTAAGAAGAGGAGGAAATAAATAAATCCATAATAGATCAAACAACCAAGTAGGATGAAAAGAAAACAAATAAGAACCTATGAAAGTAGGAAGAAGTAAAAAAATAAACTTATAAAGAGAAATAATAATCATAAAAAATGTCTCTATAAAATAAATGAGAGACAAGGAGGAGGAAAATAGATGAAAAGGGGAAATTAATAAAAAAAGAGTAGACAAAATTAGAGTAAAGAAAGAAAGAGGAGGCTACTTATAAAACTCTGGTCATGCATGTAACCTTCAACCAATAAAAATAATAATGACAAGGTAGACAAGAGTCATATCCAAAACAATAAGGCTTAGGTAAAAAAACAAGGGGAAGCAACTAAGGATTAGACACAACATTGAATGACATTTACACATTTTGGTTCAACATGAGTGAGATCATAAGAGGAAGACTCAAAGGGATAGGAAGATACTGAAGGGTCATGGTAGTTGGAAATTTAGGTTCTAATCATAAGGTGTACAACATTTATCTTGCCTATGGCATAACTTAAACAACAACCAAAAATAAATTCATCATCTAAAAATAGAATTAATCTAACTACCAGGTCTCAATATATCACCCTAAATGTTGCCCAAATTCATTTGGATAATCAAATATAAGACACTAATTATTTCAACACATCCATTACATAAAAGGCCAAACAAATACAATAAGATAAAAATCTAGCTAGGACAAGAGAATGGTGAACTACACATCTACTTTGTCAAGGAAATAAATATTATTGATGAAACCTACCTTACCTTGGTATAACAAATGATATGAGGTCAAGTTATGTCAAAGTACAAGTGCACAAGATTTGCAATGAAGTTAAGGTTATATTCAAATTATTGGATGAGTATGAATAAGTCATGGATGTAGTTAAATAACAACTAAATCATATTTCATGGTAAATACTTAACTGGAAATCACAACTTGAGGATTCATTGAAATACAAAAAAGAAAACCTCACCAAGTTTGACAAAGAAAAGTTAGTAATGGAAGGGAAAGCAAAAATGGCCAAAATGGATGTTAATATTCAAGCATCACTACAATACTAGGATAATGTTATGAATAGGATTAAATTTTATTAGCTAGAGATTCTATAATGCACATTCACATGGGTCCAAACAAATTCTATGTGGAAATAATGGATAAAATCATGTAGGACATTCAAAAATAATTTTCAACTCACCAAGTAATTATTTAAGCTATAGTAACAATTAATATGTTCAAGAAATTATAAAAATTAAAGCACATCTCTAAATCTTATTCAATATGATTAGGGATGCACTAGTAGATTAGACCAACTACATATAGAATTTGGAAATGTTTAAGTTTGGTCCTAGACATCTAGAATGAGACAAAACATATTATCCCTACTAAGCTCATTAAAAGGTTGTGAGTGAAAAATAATACTCAATTGCAAAAACCACATAAACTCTTATTGTAGATAACATAAAAATAGGACCTAATAACATCAAAATCAACAACATCTTCCTAAAAAAAACCACCCACTTACGCACACATAACATAGCAAACACATTTAGTAAAAACTACTTTGATACTACCTCCTTTGGAAGGTAGTGTGTTTCACAATTTTGATCAATTTTGGATTCAATTTTTTTTTTGTGCAAGTAAGCTTTGCATGTAGGGCTAGGAAGGTTGAAAATCCATAAAGGGTAGCCTTTTTTTATGATTAACTATTTAAAACATGTAAATGGTGGTAGGTTTGTATGTTAATTAAAATCCAAAAAAGGTAGATAATTAGTTCATAAGAAGTGAAAAGTGGTAAATGGAACATTGAGTAGAAGTATGACAATCTTTTTCACATCAAAGATGTAGTGAGCCTAAAAAAATGTACCTTTAGAATCATTTTATATTTATAGTGTATTTACTTTTATAATTTTTTTTTTTTTGAGATGAGACAATGATTTAAGTCTGGGAATGTTTTACTAGTATGATGTGAAGTATGTTTTTTATATATCTGTAGAAGTTTGTACATGTGAAAGATGCATAATTTTGTATATTTTTTAATGTAATTGGTTATAAAATTCAATGTAACTAATGTAATGTTAAACATTTAGCTCAGACTAAACATAAAATTAAATGAATGGTCAAGAAAGTGAAGAGTCGTGTTTTGTTTGAAACCTATATATAACTAGTTTATGTAAAGGAATATATTAGCTCTATGAAATAGTTTCAAATTTAATACAAGTATTTGATTTCTGATTACATAACTTTGTTTTCGGATGTGAGTATGTCTTTTGTGTGAGATAATGTATCCTTATTGTATCTTATAATGTAATTTGGTCTAGGAGTTAAGATGATATGTTAAAATTTATGCATGAATTTAAGAAAAGTCTACTAATATTTGTGATAATAACTCTGTAATCTATTCTAAATAAAATATATGTATTTTTTCATGCCTTATCTTCCTTATGAATCATTTTAATAACTTAACATTCTATGAGTCCTATTTTAACCTATATGACTACAAAAATTAGCAATTATTGATGAGGTATTTAAATGACCATTGCTAACACCTAAGATTATCTTCTACTTGAATTCTAGAATATTGAAATATTTTAAGCATACCTCCTTTAGGAGGTCAAAATACATAATATCCCATTGTGCATCAAATTCATGGTAGCAAGTTTGTGTACAATCTAAAAGGGTAGATGATAACTAGATTATGTCCTTTTTAGTGTAATGATAGCCTTAACATGTAATATTTATTTTGATTTGTGGACATGCTTTAAATCATTATCCACATATCAATACTCAGGCTAATTCATGGACATTTCCTCAGTCAAATACTCATGGGGATAAAATTGCATTGAAGACACACTACTTATTGCTTGGATGATCTAAACTTGACTTCCCTAGGGTTACTTACACTTGAGCCACTAATATTTCCTCTTGGTGGGGGAACATATTTTTCAAATCCTAAATGGGTTTGTGCTAATGTTGGATTTACACCTAAAATACTAGGTGTCGTGCCTATGACCATTTCCCCTTTTTTGTGTTTCTACTAGTCTACATGATTGAATTATTACCTCTAGTAAATGGCATGCTAAACACTTTTGGGATATTAGGAATTACTAATTGTGATACTACTATTCATATCATTTGGTATGGTATTAATTTCTATAAAACACTTTTTTGGGTCTCTTATCTTGACAAACCCAATATTTAAGACCATTTTAGATGATTTCCTTGGTTTTCTTCCATTTGTCTAAATGATGCATGGGTCAATAATTTATGAATATTATGGGTGGTTGTATTGTTATGCATGCTCAAATAGTTACAAGTAACTTTAACTATCTCTTAAAAATTATCAATTTCTTGTGCTATGGCAGATGCCTCTATCTTATTAGATCATGCATTCAGTGCAATATTTGTCCTCATGCTATTATTTTCCTACATGGGTCCCTAAAAAATTTCCCTAACTTACCTTCCCCCCATCGTAGGGTCTATGATGATAATACTATTTACTAGCCTTCACCATATTTTTACCACCTAAGCTCTAAAGAATATAGAATCTCCATGATTAATTTATTTGATGCCACACCCTTTATTATTGCAACTTGAAAACTTTTTCCCCCTCTCCTTATATTATCCACTTGTCCCATGCACATGAGAGTTTTATCCCTCCATAAGAAGATATTAAATGCCAAAATATACCATAAGATTTATGATTTCTATGGGTAACTAAGAAATTAAATAACCTCTCAATTCACAAAAAAATTGGTATCCTACTTCTTCCAGGCAAGTGTATGTGGAGATTGAAGACTCCAATAAGTAAATGTTCAGTGTGCCTATCCATTATGCATCTACTGAGTTGGTCCAAAATTCATCAATGAGTTGTAATATTTAAAACCATGCCTTTATCCAATGGTGTTTTATACCAAAATTTATAATCCAACCCATAATATACATTAGCAATCATGCTCTCAAGTGATCATTTAAATCACAAAAAAATACTTCATAAAGAGGATCATACGATACTCCACCATTTTTTTGGATATAGCTTTCTTAAACTCAGATAATTATTTACAAAGGTACACTATTGGTCCACTATCCACTAATTAATGTTTTCCAAATAAATATGTTAAATCACCTTTGAACATCATATTTTTTAGCCAGTTTAAAAACTTCCTAGAAACATAACCAATTTTTTTTGATATTTTAATATGCATTAAATAGATTATATACACCATTGTACTTAACCTAACAATTAGCAATAATTATATTGGTATATCATGCAAGCAAGTTTTAAAACTCCCCAAAGGTTCAAAGAGAGATAAATCTATGATGCATTGGGTTAATTGAAGAACATGACTTGTCTTAACTAATGATGATGCCTACAAAGAATATAACAAAGTGAATTAATACTTATAAATTTAAGATAATGAAATATAATTACATATAGGTTTATTGGGAAAATCCAATCATTAATATTGATTAGCAAGAACACAACCTTAACCCACCACAAACATCCATTAATGGTGCACACAACCCTTTGCATTAATAGATACCAAGTACATAAGAGTAGTAATAAAACATCAATGTATCAATACATAATAAATTATCCACTCAATTATTGAAATTAACAATAACAAAAACAATTATAAATCTAACATCAACAACAACCTAACAAATACAATGTATTCAACAACATCAAAATTGGATGTAAAGTGGGATTTTATAGGTATAAGCCACCACCTTTTTATATAAATATTTATTTATTACTAAAAGAGCACAACAAATTTATAAATAAGGTAATGAATAACCATCTTCCATTAAATTTATTAGCTAAAAAAATGCTATATTTGTGCCATACTTTCTTAGATATGCTCAAGCCATTAAAATGATGAATTTCATAGATTTGATATTACCTGAAGAGTAGTTATCATTGATAACTCCCATAGATAGGTGCTCTAAAATTTATTATTCATTTTTTATTTAACATCCTTCCCATTCCCTAGGATTTGTGTTTTATGCTAGCCATGGTGAAATTATCAGCACATGTTGTGACTTCAATTTTTTAGTCCTTCAAGTTTGAGTGCTCATGGGAATATTGGTACATTTTTGAAATTTAATCCTTGTGTGTGTTTGTGGCACTTCGTTGGACTTGGTAAAAAAATTGGTAGCGATAGGTAAATTTAATCCTTACTACTTTCATGCATTACCATGTGAAAAATACTTTCACCTCTTACAACCTCTAGATATTAATTTAAAAAATCATGCACACACTTATAAACTTGATAAAATTCATGTTCAAATAATAATCACGCAAAAACATTAGACAATGGTGTATTTTATAAGGTATCTTTGTCATTTGAATAAGCCATGGGTGTTTAAGTCATAAATTATATGATATTTTATCCTAAGTGATGTAGACACAAATCAGAAGGGTCCTAAGACTGATTATAATTGGTATTGTAATACAACTAAGTGGTGGGCATGAAATGTCACTGTAATCATGAAGTATCATATTTTTTCTAAGTAAATATCATTCAGTTTAGACAACTCTATATAAATAATAGAGTAATAATATTTTTTATAGAACCTTTTTTTAATTATAATGTCATCTGTACTCAAATAGTGATGGGAATAAATTCACATTTAGGTATCTCATGGTCATATTAACACTATGGATCTCATTGATGTCAAGAGGATCAGCCATAGGCAAGAGTGATGGAGAGAATATCATGTTTTATAATTTCACAAGTTGCAATATTATCTTATAAATTTGTCATGCTTTTATAGAGACCATTTATGGATATTTGCAGAGAAACAAATTGAAGATTCATTATGGGTTTTTCAAGAGCATCTCATACATATGGTCAATAGGTTTAGATGAAGAGAAATGATCCCATAAATGATTTATTTTACCTCTCAACCATTACTAGGGTTTCTTAGTAAAACCCTATGGTTTTTGGTCATGGCATTTACAAGATTTTTTATTTTTATGTTGACTTGATATAGGCAGGAATCAGTCACTTAAGTTATAACTTAATCCTTTCTCATCATTGTGAAATTGACCCCTTTGACCTAAAAATTACCAGCTTGGAGTAGTGATCAAAGACTTTAATATTTCCTAAGTCCTCAACTTAAGACTTATCCAAGCTTGATCAACAAATAGCACTAAATCATACAATGAAGATCTAATGATGCACAACAAAGTCAATATGTCAAAGGTACCTAAGATTAAATGAACTAGTGCCAAGTGTCACAAGTGCAAGGACTAACAATGTGCATAAGGAATGTGTGAGTGATAATTATCACAAGCATGGGGACTAACATTAAAGTGCTCAGAAGGCATGAGCTAGTGTCAAGTGTCACAAGCACAAGGATTGATAATGTATAAAAGGCATGCAAGAGTACCAAGTGTCATAAGCATGAGAACTAATAGAAATGTGTAGAAGGCATGTGAGTGTGACATGTATCACATTTATAGGAGCTTGTCAGACAAATAACTAATGAGTACATTAGTCTATCAAAATATCTAATGATAAGTGCATGATCATGTAATGAAGATCAATGAAGCATGAGGAGTCAAAGAGGTTAAAGTGTCTAATGTTTAACAATAGATAGAGGTAAATTTCATGCTACTTTTAAAGATCTAATAGCATGTGGGAGTTTGGATCAAAATATCAATGGATGCACTTTAAATTTTGGAAGCTCTCAAAGATCTAACAGAGCATGTGAGCCTATCAGAGTTTAATTAATAGATGCATTTTAAAGCTAAAGCGTTAAAGATTATAATCTCAAAAAGATCTAATGGAGGACATGAGCTTGTCATAGCTTGATCTAATGGTTGCATTTTAAGGTTGAGACATTTGAACAAGGATCATTGGATCATGGCATGAAACTTAAGATCAATGGTCAATATTTAAAGATGCATTCATCTCAATGGTTAAGTGATAGAACATATAGAAAATATGCATTGTACTACATAGAGAATGATATATATCATTGTGATAGATCTAAAATGTGTAATATGGCATGTGCATCAAAATTAGAGCCTTATATATGCTCAATATAGTAAAAGATAAAGCATTATGGTGGTGGTGCATGAATTCAAGAAGTGGAAAACTTGTAGGAGTGTGACACATTAATGACTAAGTGTGAACATAGAAAACATATGGGACCTAGATATAATGCATATATACATCATCTATAAAATGCACTAAGTGTATAAAAATTTAAATTGAGGAGCAGAGAGGTAAAGAGGAAGAGAGATGTAGAGCAGAGTATGAGCAATTGTAGAATAGGTTTATAAAAGAAAATTGGATTCATTTTTGAATCAAATCTTGTAATATATAGTTTTAGTTCCATAATAGATCTGATTGGTAGGTGCTATTAGAAGAGCTAAGTTAGTGATCAGTTAAGGAGTAGGTGCTTCCTTAGAGTAGGTGTTCTTAAATCAAGGGATTGGTGTCTCCTTAGGGTCGGTGCCCTTAAACAGTATAACTAGTGAAGTTCTTGATTATGAGTTTGGATTGGAATATTAGATTCTAAAAACTATTCTCATGGTGGTTTTTACCATATTGGGTTTTCCACATACATCTAGTGTTATGCATATGTGTGTGTAATATCTGCATATCCTTTCTAAATTATATTAAAAGGATTAAAGGACTAATTTTAATCAATCTACTGATTCATCCCCCTCTTAGTAGATAATTATGTTCCAACAATTGGTATCAGATCCCTAGTTCTTTAGAAGAATCTTAATCAACTTAGGTAGATCTTGGATAGTGAACACAAATGGTTAGTCAAGAAGGCTCTTCCTCAAACAAAGCACCTCTCTTTGATGGATCAAACTATGGATTTTGGAGTATTAAAATGGAATCATATTTAAATTCATTAGGGTGTGATGTATAGATGTCTATTTCAAATGGATATATAACTCCTACTACAACTCTTATTGATCAGGCTTCAAAGAAGGCATATGATAGTAATGTCAAGTCAAAGAATGTTATCCTTTTTGGATTGTCTAACATAGATTTTGTCAAAGTGATGCATTTTCAAAATGCACAGGATATCTAGAATAAGTTAAAGAACATCTTTGAAGGTGATGATAAGGTAAATCATGCCAAGATACAAACATAGAAAAGGAAGTTTAAAAGTCTTAAAATGAATGAATAAGAGAAAATTGTAGACTACCTCCTCAAAGTAGATGAAATAGTCAATGCAATCAGAGGCCTTGGAGAAGAGATGAAATATTTGGTCATTATAAAAAAGGTCCTAAGATCTCTACCATCAAGGTATGAATCTAAAATATCTACAATAGAGGAAGCAAGAGATATAGATAAGCTCATTGTAGATGAGTTTCATGAAACCTTCACAACCTATGAGATGAGAATGGGAGAAGCAAATACTTTCAAGAGAGAAGCTACATTCAAACCATCCAAATAAGTTAAAGTGGAAGCACCTACATCTAGATCTGAGGAGACTAATGAAGAATAATCCAAATTTATCAACAAATTATGAAGAGGATTTAAAAATTATAAAGGTAAGTTACCCTTTAAATGCTTTAACTATGGTAAGGTAAGATATTTTGTTGCTAAATGCCCTTATAACAAAAAGGATAATTTTGAGCAAGAAATGGATAGTAAAAATATGAAATCCCACTACTTCAAGAAGAAGAACCTATTCAAAAATAAGAAGGGATTGTACATAAAACAAGATAGTGATTTACTAAATGAGTGTGATAGCTTAGATGACGACCATGATTGTGCCTTTATGGCTGAGGGAACTGAATCCCTATTCATGACATTAGAATTAGCCTCTATGGATCAAGAAACAAAAGAAGTTGAAGACTTAGATGAAGAAGAGGAAGAAGAAGTAGATCTATAGGGTGAACTCATTTGTTCTCTAAATAAAATTGAAAAGATGAGAAAAGAAAAATTAAAGCAAAAAAAGTAGGCACAAAAAGAGATTAAAAAATTATCCAATAGTCTTGAAAATTTTGATTAGATGGTAATTAACCTAAAGACATAAGTTAAAGAGGATAAAATAATAGAATATGTATTCGAAGTTGAATTAAAATGTAAATCTGATGAATGCTTAAAGTTAGAAGCAAAGATAGTAGCTTTGAGGAAATAAATCAAAAAATCTAAATAACAAATAGATAAATGTCTAAAGTTGATAGGAGGTTCAAAAATTCTTGATGAGTTAATCAACTCTCAAAAGCCATCAAATGATATAACTAGTATTGGTTTTGATAAAGGGAAAATTCCCATAACTAGTACATCTACAAAATTATATGATAACTTCAAAG
Source organism: Torreya grandis (assembly GCA_037957365.1). Classification (NCBI taxonomy): domain Eukaryota; kingdom Viridiplantae; phylum Streptophyta; class Pinopsida; order Cupressales; family Taxaceae; genus Torreya; species Torreya grandis. Next base: position 68,959 of record JARHVA010009776.1, on the reverse strand, counting down.
TAGAAGGAGAATCAGGAATAAAGAATGAAAAATCTTGCAAGAATGCATCCAGAGATACAAAGAAAGACAAAAGCACAACTGATGTGAAGAAAGATGAAGGAAAAAAGAATCCTAAATAAAATAAGAAGAACAATGAATCAATCTCTAAAAACTCAAGGAAGATGCAAAACATAAAGGTAGATGATGCAGATGGTTTCATAAGGGCGAAAGACTTGAAGAAGCCAGAGTTAAGAAGATTTCCTCATCCTACACAAAAAAATGTTATTACCAGGTATTCCTCATTTTTCTATGGTTATTTTTATACATGTAATTAGTTTGGTCATAGGATTAGTGAATGTAGATTTATGCCTAAAAGGAGAATAAACTTTGTAAGGAGAAATTCATTTGATCCCTTATTTGTTATAAATAATAAAATAAGAAGAACAATGAATCAATCTCTAAAAACTCAAGGAAGATGCAAAACATAAAGGTAGATGATGCAGATGGTTTCATAAGGGTGAAAGACTTGAAGAAGTCAGCATTAAGAAGATTTCCTCATCCTACACAAAAAAATGTTATTACAAGGTATTCCTCATTTTTCTATGGTTATTTTTATACATGTAATTAGTTTGGTCATAGGATTAGTGAATGTAGAGTTATGCCTAAAAGGACAATAAACTTTGTAAGGAGAAATTCATTTGATCCCTTATTTGTTATAAATGTAATATGTTATAATTGCAATAATTTTGGTCACATAGATAAACAATGTATAACAAACTTTGTAAGATAAAAAAACAAATTAAAAAGAAAGTCATGTCTCCCAGTCTGAACAAAGGTTCACAAGTCTCTAAAAAAGATAAAAATAAGCCAAACAAGAAACCTAAGGATGTGTGGAAAGTAAAAGATTAAAAATTTACACAATCTATGATTGCTCAAACTACATTCCATGTCAAGGAACAAAATTTGTGAGTAATAGACAGTGGTTGCTAAAAATACATGATTGGTGACAAGATCAAGTTAATCAAACTAAGTAAATGTAAGGAAGGATCTATTAGCTTAGCATACAATATTATAATAAAGATCCATGGTAAAGGAACCTTGAACATAGATGGAAAACTACCTACACATGATGTCCTTTATGTTGAAGGATTGAAACACAATCTATTAAGTGTCAACCAAATGTGTAAAAATGGATATAAGGTCACATTTAATGCATAAGGCTACAAGATAAGGATATCTAGAAGACTAGTTGTAGAAGGGAAAATAATTGAAATCAATATCTATAATCTTAGTGAAGTGAATGGTAATAGCTGCCTGCTAGGAAAGATTGATGAGAGTTAATTATGGCATAGAAGAATGGTTCATGTTAACTTTGATAACTTAGTAAAAATGAGCTCAAATAATTGTGTCAAACATATGCCTAAGATAACCAAACTTGTAGACACTACTTATAAGAAATGTTAGCAAGGAAAATAAACAAGGGTTAGATTTTAAATAAAGGAGTATGCAACTATAAAGCCTTTAGAATTAGTTCATACTGATATTTATGGTCCTACTAAGTACATATCGATCAATTGTCACATATTAAAAGAAAATGTTGCAAATCAAAAGGTCACAATGGAATATGTGCAAACATAGGATCAAATTATAGACATATTCACCAAAACTCTTCCCAAGGAATAATTTGAGTATCTGAGATAGAAGTTAGGAGTGGTGGCTCCTACATCACATCACTAGATTCTAGTGATATGACATGAGTCCAAGGGGAGGATCATAAAAACTTTGTTAATCCCTGGAAATAAGAGAGAAAAATCAACTTCGGTATGCATAATTTTGAAAATTTCTAATGAGTTGATGGTTAAAAATTCTTAGACAAACTCCTTTATCTAATAAAGGGGGAGCAAAATTTGGACAAATAGTGAGAAAGTTGGAGTCCCTTTGCCATTGATGTCAAAGGGGGAGAAAAATTGAAAATGATCTTTGTAAAATCTTTATGTTAATCAAATAAGGAGCATAGCATGTGTCCAAGTTGAGTTTTGGAAAGTGTTCCATTGCCTAAGGGGGAGAAAGTTTGATTTGAGTAGTTTCAGCTCATGTTCATTAGAAGGCAATGCAAGTATAGTTAATGCAAGAGGAATAGATCATATATTACAAGATCAGAGTATTTATTTTACCATCAATGACAAAGGGGGAGATTGTTGGCAATATTATTGTCATTAATGATAAAAGGGAGATAGTTATCACTATGGATGTCATTGATGTGAAGAGGATCAGTCACAACAAGAGTGACGGAGAGAAGAACATGTTTTATAATTGCACAAGTTGCAATATTATCTTATAAATTTGTCATGCTTTTATAAAGACCATTTCTGGATGTTTTTATAGAAACATATTGAAGATCCGTTATGGGTTTTTCAAGAGCATCTCATACATATGGTTAGTAGGTTCAGATGAAGAGAAATGATCCTAGAAATGATTTATTTTAGCTATCATCCATTACTAGGGTTTATTAGTAATGCCCTATGGTATTTGGTCATGGAATTCATAGGCTTTTATATTTTTATGTTGACTTGATATAGGTAGGAATCGGTTGCTTAAGTTACAACTTAAGCCTTTCTCATCATTATGCAACCAAATCCTTCAACCTAGCAATTACCAACTTGGAGTAGTGATCAAAGACTTTAATATTTCATAAGTCATTGGCTTAAGACTTGTCCAAGCTTGATCAATGACTAGCACTAAATTGTACACTGAAGATCCAATGATGCATAACAAAGTCAATATATCAAAGGTACCTAAAAGTGAATGCACTAGTGCCAAGTGTCACAAGCATAGGGACTGAAAATGTGTAGGAGGAATGCATAAGTACCAAATGTCACAAGTGTGGACTAATAATAAAGTGCTCAGAAGGTACACACTAGTTCTAAGTGTCACAAGTGTAAGGATTGACAATGTACATAAGGAATGTGAGAGTTACAAGTGTCACAAGCATGGGAATTAACAATAATGTGTAGAAGGAATGTAAGGGTGCCAAGTGTCACATTCACAAGAGCAAGACCTCCACATTTTAATACATTTTTCTTATAAGTCACAAGGCAAGACCTCCACATAAAAATAATTGGAATATTTAGAGTCTGCACAAGATTAACACTAAAATAATTGATCCATACACATAATAAAATATTTCTTCACACTATATTATTAATTCTCTATTAAAATCATATGGGACATTACAAAGCTATATAGGAAAACTATTTCCTATAATTGGGGAGATCATATCTCCACCAATATCTCACCCGAATATTTCCTCAAACCTATATGTACAATATTGTTATAACATATAATAATATATAACTGACTAACCAAATAATATATTCTAATAACTAACTCAACAATATTATATTTACCTCTTACCAACAAGATCAAAAATATTGGAGTGGATAGTCTTGGTGACTACAAAGAAATTGTTGAGTTTTTGGCTAAATATGGGATGACTGATACTCCCTAGTCTTTTCTATGTTCTGTCTTTCCTTTCTGTTATGTCTACTATTATAGTGTTGTGTTCATTTTTAGTGTATTATTTATGTCTCTTCTGAGACTTTTTTATCCATGGGGTAGCTTTGTACTGGGCTTAGGACCCTTTTCTCCTTCTTTTTTAATCATAAATAATATTATATTTACCTCTTGGTAAATATACAATGTAAAAGCTAATGTAATAAACTAATTCCTAACATTCCCCCCCCCTTAGTTTTTACATGGTGTAAAAACATTCACATGTAGTATGCTCACCCTTATGGCATGTCCAACTATTTGTATCATGACCTTGATACAAATATAGGATCACTCCTTCCATAGTTTTGATCAATTTTACCACAAACCTTGACATGAATAGGACCCATCAACTATCTACCTATGATAGTTTTCTGGATCTACCACAAAAAAATTTAAGATCTATGAACTAAATTACATTGGTGATTTTTATCCTTTCACTATGTTTTCACATCATGGAATTATGTTTGGAATTACACACAAATTACATTACTTTAATAGGATTGTACTTTCATTCTTATTTTTAAACATACAATGAAAAACTTATAAAAAAACACACCACACAATGTCACTAAATCATCTGGCCCCATCATTGGTGACTAACGAGAGGCTCTGAAACCTCTAGCTTCCATTTACTCTATCCTCTAGTTGAATAATTTTCTTACTCAATTGATGAAGTTGTGAAGCTCAATTTCATGTCGCTTTGAATGGAATGGGGTCCCCCCCCACAAGACTAGCACATTTGACATAGAACATTGCATACAAGTGATAGTGCATCCTTTACAAACAATTTTTTATTTTTGACACTTTGAATTTTAATATTGACATACAATAAATACTTTAGTCCTACAGTCATATTATACTAGCCTTTTGACTATAGACATTTTGGATTTTGACTAAAACATTGATATTGACAACTCACCCTTTTGGATTTTAGACAAAATATAAAACATCTAATTTGAAAATTAAATATTTATATTGATCATGAATAAGAAATATAAATAATGTTTTGACAACAAAATTAATAATGTTTTGACAATAAAATTAATAAAATAAATCATTAACTTTATGACTTTAACCTTTTTCAAGAGTGCACGACTTACAACTTTGATGTGTAGAGACCACCAGTTAGCCAAATTAATGCTCTAATAGACACCAAAATAAAATGGTGATGCATGGAAAGATAAATACAGTAAAAAATGGTAATGTTCTAGGTAAATGAAAACTTGTAATTTTTGACTCATTTTGATTATGGAAAAGACAATAAAACTTTTGACTTTCCTACAAGGTAGGCTCAGTAATATTGAAGTTGGTGTATATGTTCATGCACATATTTTCCAAGAAGACTACAAAAACAACACATGTCCCTTCACCCCTCTATCAATGCCAAGGAACTTGGTGCAAAATATGTAGGTTGTGGTATATTGACTGTCACAATAAGCTTTTCAATGATCTAATTCAATGTTTAGCAGATTTGAGCACATGAATACCATGCCATATTTAATTCATGGAAGAAATTTTTCATAATATGAATTTTAAAAACCATTGAGATTCATTGATGGTAGATTGACATGTTGGTACTTATGGGAGAATGATGCAGTCTGAATGTTAAAGACTCCTTTTAGTTATTAAAGATAAGAAATTTAACCACAAGATTTAGATGCATTTGTTATTTATCAAAGCCATAGAGTTCCAAATCAGATCCTTTTGCTTTGATCATACAAGCATATTTTCCTATGGCATAACTTATCTTCTCTACTAAAACTTTATGAATAGAAATAAACTCTCTCATTACTAGGGAAATAACGAATAAATAATTTCCCCTGGCTATGCTAAAAAATACATCATAGGTAAAGGATTAAAACTGGTCTACTTATAATTTCAACGCTGAGTCACAATAGGATGAAAAAACCTCATACAATGATGAATGCATAAACATATACTAAATCTCAACCCATACTACTGAAATTCATACACATGAATTACAAAAGTGCACTGTCCCTTCACAAATTAATCAGGATCCCATAGAATAAGTTACCAGCTCTGATACCAGATAATGGAACATTGAGAGTTTGCACAAGATTAACATTGAAATATTGGAGTTGAACACATAATAAAATATTTCTTCACACTATATTTTTTTTCTCTATTAAACTCATATGGGACATTACAAAGTTATATAGGAAAACTATTTCCTATAATTGGGAAGATCATATCTCCCCCAATATCTCACCTGAATATCTCCTCAAACCTATATGTTTAATATTGTTATAACATATAACAATATACAACTGACTAACCAAATAATAGACTATAATAACTAACTCAACAATATTATATTTACCTCTTGATAAATATCCAATGTAAAAGCTAATTTGATAAACTAATTCCTAACAAAAAAATAAACCTTTTCAATGGAATTGAAATATATCAAAACCTACAAATCAAGTGGTTACATGCCTACTTTATTTAAAAAACAAAAAAAAAAAAAAAATGGCTTATGCATATGCTATAACACTAAAAATGATAAAATTTCAAAAGCTAGTTTTGCACTTTGTAGGAATATATTCACTTGAACTCTATCATGCTCAAAGTCTCTAGAAACAACTTCATGACCAACTCACTTAAATAATACTTAACATATAATGTTTGAGACTTTAATATAACCCAAATTTACATGCTGAGAATTTGTATTACATGTAAAAAATGAACATACAATGTTATGAACTTGATACCTAAAAAGTTTTGAACCCTCTACAATATTAATTTTACCAACTTGCTTATGCATTCTTAAGAGACATAAAAGTAGGAGTTTATATATAAACTACTTTTCAAGACTGTTAAAAAAATAAAAAAATAAAAAACATGAAATTTTATTTTATCCTACAAATATGAAGTGTTCAACAAGAAAAATAAAATATATAATAGTAAGACTAATCATGCCTAGTAGTTTGAGGGACCCACTCATCTTTTTAAGTCAATAAATAATTAAAAATCAAAATTTTATCACATATTCAATGCTAAGGCTGAATTTTAGACTAGACCTAATCCTATTGACAAATCTCTTATACAATGGATCCCTCCTCCTACTAATTAGTTTAAATTGAATTTTGATGGAACTTATAAAGGGAACTCGAGAGCTGATGGTGGTGGAGGTATCATCAGAGACCATCTGGTAAAATTTGTGGCTACTTATGCTAGACCTATGGGCATCCAATCCAACCATTATGTTGAGGAATTAGTAGCTTTATGGGGAATTAGACTTGACAGAGATTACAACATCACCAATTTAATCATTGAAGGGGACTCATTGAACATTATCAATCACCTTAACAAGGTCTCTCTAAGAATTTGGTCTATTATAGACTTTATTTTATAATCTTCAAATATTTGTAACACCATTCCTCTTCATATCATCACTCATACCTATAGAGAAGGGAACTCGATGGTGGATTATTTTGCTAACCTAGGTGTTAACTATGATATTTTACATGTGTGGCACATTAAGAATAAAATTCCCAATAATACAATTGATATCATTATTCAAGAAAATCAAAGGGCTAATAATTATGGAATATATGGCCCTTAATGGGAGGGACAAGTGGCTTTTTTTTATGACTCCTTATTTTACATCAATAGTGGTCATGCATGTTCGTGATCAGGATTTTAGTCATCTCACACAAAACCTTCAAGATCCTTCCAACGTTAATTTTATTGAGCTCTTGGTTAGGAATTTTACCAAATCAAGATTAGGAATATTGAATTCTTAGTCATGATCAAATCCTTTATGTAGTTCCTAGAATTCCAAGTTCAACAAATCTGCACCTTGGGCAATGTTCACAAAGGCATTTGGAGTAGTGGTTTGGCCAAGACATGTGATTTCAAAACCATTGACATGTCTGATCTATCATAGATCATGGCCTTTGGGATATTCAATGCTTTTTAAAACCTTTAGAATAATTTTAATAAGTTACTCAAGTGAAGACATCTTTTTGGACTATTTTCTCAGTCACTAGATTTCTGTTGTCTTTTTGCTAGGTTCTTACTATATTTTTGCTATGTAGCTACTGTTGTTTTTTTGTTTTGGTGTCTTACTCTTAGAATTTGTTTTTTATACTGTTGGGCTTCCAATTTTATCTTGATCTTGATATTTTGTATTGGGGAGTGGATCCCTCTTTCCAACCATTGATTTTATTTGATATATCTAGCTTTTGAGCCTTTTTGTAATAGGGTATAGTCCCTTCAAAACCATTTATCAATATACAAAAAAAAAGTCTAAGGCTAAATTGTTAGTGTCACATGTAAATATTTCATGCCCCTTTATCATTCCAACCAAATTTTAATGGTTTATGGAAAACATAAGGCACCTAACAGTATTATATTTTAACAAAAAATAACAACCACATTATTAGTTCTCCAAGGTAGATAAATGGTGCTCTAGGTAGTTGAATGGAGCTCCAGGATAAGGATGACCATCCAAAAAAATCTTAATCTATTTTTAGTACTCTTGTTGAAATTTCAATACCTTAGATATCCAACCAATAAAAATTTATGCATAAATAAACACTCAAATGTAGATTTACAACCTCAAGGACTCATTCTCATGCTTTTTTACCCATTATTCAGAGTTTTGCATTTGATTTAGAAATCTAAAACATTATTTTTAGATTTATAATATATTTTTTACTTATCCAAGAAATAAAATAACTAAAACAAAAATTTAATGTAATTATATCTTTAAAAAATCAATAACTTTTTTAATAATCTTATTCATCTTTCTTCACTATCTTCGTTTCTTCTTCATCTCCATTTCTTCCTAACCTTGAGTTGTTTTGTATTTAAAAATTTTAGTATTATTTTGACTTTCATTATTTATTGATGGTTTGTTGTAATGTTGTACCTTTGATTAGCTTGTTTGGATTGTTCTGTGCAAACGTAAGAGCTATCACTAGCTATTAATATACAAATATTTCACTAGATTGATTGATTATAAAATTGAGGGGCACTAGTTTGATTTCTTAGCATTGAGGGTTTAGCCTAGTATTTTTTTCCAATGAGGGTAAATATTATGTTGATTTGGTTATTATGATTACTAGATAGCTCTTTGTAATCTTGAGGAGGTGACCTCATAAAGGCATAATGATTTTTGTGAAAACATAATGATTGTGGTTATTTTCAAAGGTTATTATTTTATTTCAATCATTATGTGGAATCCATTGACTTAGAGTTAGTATTAATGAATTTGAATGATCCCTGAGAATATTTTTTGTCGGTGAGAGCTCATTTGGATTTAATTTTTGGTCATTTATCACTACTATAATGAAACTAGGTAATAAAGGGTATGATGGTAATATTCATGGGATAACTTTCTACCTTGAGGCAACTCAATTATTGCATTCGCTAAAGCCCTTAAGGTAGTCATGGATGATATTATCCATTTCTCCATTAATGGCTCCATGCCAATGAATGGAGGGATGGATTCATGTATTTAGAAATGGAAAAGGAGAGAGAGAGAGAGAGAGAGAGAGAGAGAGAGAGAGAGAGAGAGAGAATGGTTAGACTTATCATGTTGATATTTTAATAATAATAAAGGATGAATACAAAACTCTATAATTGAATGAATTAAAATATAATAAGGGATCGACACCCATTCTATGTCTCTTCATTAAAAAGTAATGTATTTCATTTTTTTGTGGGTCAATGGTTCATGATTTATAAATACATTTATAGAAAATTGGGCTCAACCCATATCTTTTTTATCACGAATTTTCCTTCTTGGATTAAAGGAAGTAGTGATAGAGGGATCAAACCATCTCCATTATTTTTTATTGAAGTACCAAACTTTGGTTATGTATGATTTTTTGGTAAACATATTATTTGAATAACTATGTATCCATATATTAAATTAATGGTCATAGGTGTTATGATCCATGAGGTGCACAGTGGATAAAACTAAGACTATTTATTCTAGGCAGATGTATTCAAATGGAGTTATAAAATAGTATAACATGCAATGGAATATATAAACAAGATGTAAGACATACATTACACATTTGAATGCAGAGAGATTAACATGATAATGGTACTTATATTTAATTAAAATAATCAATATAGTATGTATGCATATAGTATAAAATAAAACTAATAATTATAATTCAAGTGATCAGAAAGGGAGACACATCCAAAGTATGTTTTTCTAGTTGTGAATAACTAAAAGGGAGTAGAACTAGACTTATCATGATCAAAAAGGTGGAAACACTAAATGATTTACCTATCCTATAACATGTATAAAATGATTAAAAATTGTTAGATATTATAGGCAAGCTAACATGTGACAAATATGCCAATGCCCACTTTTAATCTGCTACCTAAATGTTCCACACACAACCATGCCAACTCATAATATTACCTTGAGTACCTTCATCACTTACACAATTTTGTGCATCATGTACCTCCTATATATAAAATTGAACATGCCACACAACATCTACAATTTAAGCACCTCTAAACATCTCCTAGCATCATGCACATCTTGTGTAGTTCCAAGATTGATTCCACACAAATTTGAGGACTAATTTATTCACTTTACCTAGTATATGTGAATCATGTAAGTTAAAAAGTCTTAGTTGGCATGATATTAAGGGGAAATACTCTATTTCCACATGTTAAATGTTGATGTTTAATCTCATCACCATTTATCATGAATATAAATTCTTCATAACATAACCTCCTCACATTATTCACCACTTAAATAACATTATGACACTTCACACCATGTGTGCAACCTCTACATGACATTATTAAATGTAGGAACAAATACAAACATATTATGTAGCTTAGTGTCTACGTATAACCTCAATATTGTATAATAGACACATGAAAACACTCTACACCATGATACACCATACCATTTTGCACTTTTAGCAACAAAATATCTTACCTTACCATAGTTAAAGCATTTAAAGGGTAACTTAACTTTATAATTTTTAAATCCTCTTCTTAATTTTTGATAAATTTGGATTTTTCTTCATCAGTCTCCTCAGATCTAGATATAAGTGATTCTACTTTAACTTATTTGGATGCTTTGATTGTAGCTTCTCTCTTGAAAGTATTTGCTTCTTCCATTCTCATCCCATAGGTTGTGAAGGTTTCATGCAACTCATCTACAATGAGCTTATATATATCTCTTGCTTCCTCTATTGTAGATATTTTAGATTCATACCTTAATGGTAGAGATCTTAGGACCTTTTTTATAATGACCAAATCTTTCATCTCTTCTCCAAGGCCACTGATTGCATTGACTATTTCATCTACTTTGAGGAGGTAGTCTGCAATTTTCTCTTCTTCATTCATTTTAAGATTTTTAAAATTGATTTTATATGTTTGTATATTGGCATGCTTTACCTTATCATCACCTTCAAATATGTTCTTTAACTTATTCTAGATATCATGTGCATTTTGACAATGCATTACTTTGACAAACTCTAAGTTAGACAATCCAAAAAGGATAACATTCTTTGACTTGGCATTATTCTCATATGCCTTCTTTGAAGCCTGATCAATAGGAGTTGTATATCCATTTGAAATAGACATCCATACATCAAACCCTAATGAATATAAATATGATTCCATTTTAATACTCCAAAATTCATAGGTTGATCCATCAAGAGAGGTGTTTTTCTTGAGGAAGAGCCTTCTTAACTAACCATTTGTGTTCATTGTCCAAGATCTACCTAAGTTGATTAAGATTCTTTTAAAGAACTAGGGATATAATGCCAATTGTTGGAACATAACTATCTACTAAGAGGGGGATGATTCAGTAGATTAATTAAAATTTGTCTTTTAATCCTTTTTAATACAATTTAGAAAGGATATGTAGATATCACACACACATATGCATAACACTATATGTACGTGGAAAATGAAATATGGTAAAAACCACCATGATAATAGTTGTTATAATCTACTATTCTAATCCAAACTCATAATCAAGAACCTCACTAGTTATAATATTTAAGGCAACCAACCCTAAGGAGACACCAATCCCCTACTTTAAGAACACATACTCTAAGGAAGCACCTACTCCTTAATTGAGCACCAACTTAGCTCTTCTAATATCACCTACCAATTAGATCTATTATGGAGCTACAACTCTAGATTACAAGATTTTATTCAAAAATGAATCTATTTTTCTTTTATAAACCTATTCTACAACTGCTCATACTCTGCTCTGCATCTCTCTTCCTCTCTACCTCTCTGCTCCTCAATTTAAATTTTTATACACTTAGTGAATTTTCTAGATGATGTATATATGCATTATATCTAGGTCCCACATGTTCTCTATGTTCACACTTGGTCATTAATGTGTCACACTCCTACAATTTTTGCACTTCTTGAATTCACACACCACCACCATAATGATACATCTTTTACTATATTTAGCATATATAAGGCTCTAATTTTGATGCACATACCATATTACACATTTTAGATCTATCACAGTGATATATATCATTCTCTGTGTAGTATAATGCATATTTTCTATATGTTCTATCACTTGACTGTTGAGATGAATGTATCTTTAAATACTGACCATTGATCTTAAGTTTCATTCCATGATCCAATGATCCTTGTTCAAATGTCTCAACCTTAAAATGAAACCATTAGATCAAACTCTGACAAGCTCATGTGCTATATTAGATATTTTTGAGATTATAAACTTTAACGCTTCAACTTTAAAATGCATCTGTTAATCAAACTCTGATAGGCTCACATGCTCTATTAGATCTTTGAGAGCTTCCAAAATTTACTATTTCAAATTTTAAAGTGCATCCATTGATATTTTGATCCAAGCTCCCACATGCTATTAGATCTTTAAAAGTAGCATGAAATTTACCTCTATCTATTGTTAAACATTAGACACTTTAACCTCTTTGACTCCTCATGCTTCATTGATCTTCATTACATGATCATGCACTTATCGTTAGATATTTTGATAGACTAATATACTCATTAGTTATTTTTATAACAAGCTCCTATAAATGTGATACTTGACAACCTCACATGCCTTATACACATTTTTATTAGTTCCCATACTTATGACACTTGGTACTCTCACATGCCTTTTATACATTATCAGTCCTTGTGCTTGTGACACTTGATACTATTGCATGCCTTTTGAGCACTTTAATGTTAGTCCCCATACTTGTGATACTTGGCACTCACACATTCCTTATGCACATTTTTAGTCCTTGCACTTGTGACATTTGGCACTAGTGCATTTACTCTTAGGTACCTTTGACATATTAACTTTGTTGTGCATCATTAGATCTTCATTATATGATTTAGTGCTAGTTGTTTATCAAGCTTGGATAAGTCTTAAGTCGAGGACTTAGGAAATATTAAATTCTTTGATCACTACTCCAAGTTGGTAATTTTTGGGTCATAGGGGTCAATTTCACAATGATGAGAAAGGCTTAAGTTATAACTTAAGTGACCGATTTCTGCCTATATCAAGTCAACATAAAAATAAAAAATCTTGTAAATTCCATGACCAAAAACCATAGGGTTTTACTGAGAAACCCTAGAAATGGCTGAGAGGTAAAATAAATCATTTATGGGATCATTTATCTTCATCTAAACCTGTTGACCATATGTATGAGATGCTCTTGAAAAACCCATAATGAATCTTCAATTTTTTTCTCTGCAAACATCCATAAATGGTCTCTGTAAAAGCATAACAAATTTATAAGATAATATTGCAACTTGTGAAATTATAAAACATGATATTATCTCCATGAATCTTGCCTATGATTGATCGTCTTGACATTAATGAGATCCATAGTGCTAACTATCTCCCTTTTGTCATCAATTACAATCATATTGCCAACAATATGACCATGAGATACCTAAATTTGAATTTCTTCCCATCACCATTTGAGTACAGATGACATTATGATTTAAAAAGTTTCTATAAAAAATATTATTACTCTATTATTTATATAAAGTTATCTAAAATGAATGATATTTACTTAACACAAATATGATACTTCATAGTTACAATGACATTTCATTCCCACCACATAGTTGTATTAAAATACCAATTATAATTAGTCTTAGGACCCTTGTAATATTATTTTACATCAGTCAGGATAAAATATCATATAATTTATGACTTAAAAACCCATGGCTCATTCAAATGACAAAGATACCTTATAAAATACACCATTGTCTAATGTTTTTGCATGACTATTATTTGAACATGAATTTTATCAAGTTTATAAGTGTGTGCATGATTTTTTAAATTACTATCTAGAGGTTGTAAGAGGTGCAAGTACTTTTCACATGGTAATGCATGAAAGTAGTAAGGATTAAATTTACCTATCGATACCAAATTTTTTACCAAGTCCAACTAAGTGCCACCAACACACACAAGGAATAAATTTCAAAAATGTACCAAGATTCCTATGAGCACTCAAACTTGAAGGACTAAAAAACTAAAGTCAAAACATGTGCTGATTATTTCACCATGGCTAGCATAAAACACTAATCCTAGGGAATGGGAAGGATGTTAAATAAAAAATGAATAATAAATTTAAGAGAACCTATCTATGCGAGTTATCAATGATAACTACTCTTCAAGAAATATCAAATCTATGGAATTCATCACTTTAATGGCTTGAGCATATCTAAGGAAGTATGGCACAAATATAGCATTTTTTCAAGCTAATAAATTTAATGGAAGATGGTTATTCATTACCTTATTTATAAAGTTGTTGTGCTCTTTTAGTAATACATAACTATTTATATAAAAAGGTGGTGGCTTATACCTATAAAATCCCACTTTGCATCCAATTTTAATGTTGTTGAATACATTGTAGGTGTTAGGTTGTTTTTGATGTTAGATTTATATTTGTTTTTGTTATTGTTAAGTTCAATAATTGAGTGGATAACTGATTATTTATTGATACATTGATGTTCTATTACTACTCTTATGTACTTGGTATCTACTAATGCAAAGGGTTGTGTGTACCATTAATGGATGTTTGTGTTGGGATAAGATTGTGTTCTCGCTAATCAATATTAATGATTGGATTTTCCTAATAAACATATATGTGATTATCTTTCATTATCTTAAATTTATAAGTATTAATTCACTTTGTTATATTCTTTATAGGCATCATCATTAGTTAAGACAAGTCATCTTCTTCAATTAACCCAATGCATCATAGCTTTATCTCTCTTTGCACCTTAGGGGAGTTTAAAAACTTGCTTGCATGATATACCAATATAATTATTGATAATTGATAGGTTAAGTACAATGGTGTATATAATCTATTTAATGCATATTAAAATTTCAAAAAAAATTGGTTATGTTTCTAGGAAGTTTTTAAACTAGCTACAAAAGATGATGTTCAAAGGTGATTTAACATATTTATTTGGAAAACATTAATTAGTGGATAGTGGACCAATAGTGTACCTTTGTAAATAATTATTTGAGTTTAAGAAAGCTATATCCAAAAAAATGGTGGAGGAGTATCATATGATCCTCTTTATGAAGTATTTTTTTGTGAGTTAACTAATCACTTGAGAGCATCATTGCTAATGTATATTATGGGTTGGAGTATAAATTTTGGTATAAAACACCCATGGATAAAGGCATGGTTTTAAATATTACAACTCATTGATGAATTTTGGACCAAATCATTAGATGCATAGTGGATAGGCACACTGAATATTTACTTATTGGAGTCTTCAATCTCCATATACACTAGCCTAGAAGAAGTAGGATACCAATTTTTTTGTGAACTGAGAGGTTATTTAATTTCTTAGTTACCCATAGAAATCATAAATCTTATGGGTTTTTTTTTTAGCATTTAATATCTTCTTATGGAGGGATAAAACTCTCATGTGCATGGGACAAGTGGAAAATATAAGGAGAGGGAGAAAACATTTTCAAATTGCAATAATAAAGGGTGTGACATCAAATAAATTAATCATGGAGATTCTATATGCTTTGGAGCTTAGGTGGTAAAAATATGGTGAAGACTAGTAAATAATATCACCATCAGAGACCCTAGGATGGGGGGAAAGGTAAATTAGGGAAATTTTTCAAGGACCCATGTATGAAAATAATAGCATGAGGACAAATATTGCACTGAATGCATGATCTAATGAGATAGAGGCATCTGCCACAACACAAGAAATTGATAATTTTTAAGAGATAGTTAAAGTTACTTATAACTGTTTGAGCATGCATAACAATACAACCACCCATAATATTCTAAATTATTGACCCATGCATCATTTAGACAAATGGAATAAAACCAAGGAAATCTTATAAAATGGTCTTAAATATTGGGTTTGTCAAGATAAGAGACCCAAAAAAGTGTTTTATAGAAAATAATACCATACCAAATGATAGGAATAGTAGTATCACAATTAATAATACCTAATATCCCAAAAGGGTTTAGCATGCCATTTACTAGAGGTAGTAATCCAACCATGTAGACTACTAGAAACACAAAAAAAGGGGAAATGGTCATAAGCATGACACCTAGTATTTTAGCTGTAAATCCAACATTAGTGTAACCCCATTTAGGATTTGAAAAATGTGTGCCCCCACCAAGAGGAAATATTAGTGGCTTAAGTGTAAGTAACCCTAGGGAAGTCAAGTTTAGATCGTCCAAGCAATAAGTAGTGTGTTGTAAATGTAATTTTATCCCCATGAGTATTTGACTGAGGAAATGTCCATGAATCAGCCTGAGTATTGATAAGTGGATAATGATTTGAAGCATGCCCACAAATCAAAATTAATATTACATGTTAAGGCTATCATTACACTAAAAAGGACATAATCTAGTTATCATCTACCCTTTTAGATTGTACACAAACTTGGTACCATGAATTTGATGCACAATGGGATATTATGTATTTTGACCTCCTAAAGGAGGTATGCTTAAAATATTTCAACATTCTAGAATTCAAGTAGAAGATAATCTTAGGTGTTAGCAATGGTCCTTTAAATACCTCATCAATACTTTCTAATTTTTGTAGACTTATACGTTAAAATAGGACTCATATAATGTTAAGTTACTAAAATGATTCATAAGGAAGATATGGCATGAAAAAATACATATATTTTATTTAGAATAGATTATAGAGTTATTATCACAAAGATTAGTAGACTTTTCTTAAATTCATGCATAAATTTTAACATATCATCTTAACTCCTAGACCAAATTACATTATAAGATACAATAAGGATACATTAGCTGACACAAAATACATACTCACATCTAAAAACAAAGTTAAATAATCATAAATTATATACTTGTATTAAATTTGAAACTATTTCATAGAGCTAACATATTCCTTTACATACATTAGTTATATATAGGTTTCAAACAAAACATGACTCTTCACTTTCTTGACCATTCATTTCATTTTATGTTCAGTCTAAGATAAATGTTCAACATTAAATTAGTTACATTGAATTTCATAACCAATTACATTAAAAAATATACAAAATTATACATCTTTCACATGTACAAACTTCTACAGATATATAAAAAACATACTTCACATCATACTAGTAAAACATTCCCAGACTTAAATCATTGTCTCATCTCGATAAAAAATATATTATAGAAGTGAATACACTATAAATCTAAAATGATTCTAAAGGTAGATTTTTTTAGGCTCACTACATCTTTAATGTGAAAAAGATTGTCATATTTCTACTCAATGTTCCAGTTACCACTTTTCACTTCTTATGAACTAATTATCTACCTTTTTTGGCTTTTAATTAAGTAACATAAAAACCTACCACCATTTACATGTTTTCAATTACCACCCTTTATGGATTTTCAACCTTCCCAGCCTTACATGCAAAGCTTACTTGCAGAAAAAAAATTGAATCCAAAATTGATCAAAATTGTGAAACACACTACCTTACAAAGGAGGTGGTATTAGAGTAGTTGTTACTAAATGTGTTTATTATATTATATGTGCAAAGTGGGCAGTTTTTTTCAAGAAGATGTTGTTCATTTCGATGTGCTCAGGTCCTATTTTTATGTTGGCTACAATAGGAGTTTTTGTGGTTGTTTCAATTGAGTATTATTTTTCACTCACAACCTCTTAATGAGCTTAGTAGGGGTAATATGTTTTGTCTCATTCTGGATGTCTAGGACCAAACATAAACATTTCCAAATTTTGTATGTAGTTGGTCTTATATTTGATTATCCAAATGAATTTGGGCAACATTTAGGGTGATATATTGAGACCTGGTAGTTAGATAATTCTAATTTTAGATTATGAAGTTATTGTTGGTGGTTGTTTAAGTTATGCCATAGGCAAGATAAATTTTGTACACCTTATGATTAGAACCTAAATATCTAGCTACCATGACCCTTTAGTATCTTCCTATCCCTCTGAGTCTTCTTCTTATGATCTCACTCATGTTGAACCAAAATGTGTAAATGTCATTCAATGTTGTGTCTAACCCTTAGTTGCTTCCCCTTGTTTTTTATCTAAGCCTTATTGTTTTGGATATGACTTTTGTCTCCCTTGTCATTATTATTTTTATTGGTTGAAGGTTACATGCATGATATGAGTGTCATAAATAGCCTCCTCTTTCTTTCTCTACTCTACTTTTGTCTACTCTTTTTTTATTAATTTCCCCTTTTCATCTATTTTTCCTCCTTGTCTCTCATTTATTTTATAAATACATTTTTTATGATTATTATTTCTCTTTATAAGCTTATTTTTTAGCTTCTTCCTACTTTCATAGGTTCTTATTTATTTTCTTTTCATCCTACTTGGTTGTTTGATCTATTATGGATTTATTTATTTCCTCTTCTTCTTAGAGGGACTTTTTTTTCTCCTCTTTCTCCTATTTCTCATAAACCCACTTATTTTACTCAAAAAATTATTTATTCTCTTTAAGTACCTTATCCTCGGATACTTTATCTACCTCTACTCATGCCTTCATAGTTTTTTAGGATAGTTGGTAATGTTTTTGGCCTTGTGGTTGCAATTGATTCAAGTTATCATGGCAAGGAGGTTAAGAAACTTATTCTTGCTCATGATACATAATTTTATCTATATATTCACCTATTAACAGGCCTACAAGAGTCCATTACATAGTGGGGGAGGACTAAGGAGAAAGTGTTTAGTTGGGGTTAGGGAAGATAAAGGGTTAGATAGTGAAGGTATGGCAGTGTGTTTGGTAGAGTGGAAAGTGCACATGATGTGGTTTGGTTCTTAGGCACAAAATACGTAGGAAATGAATTTGGTTGAACTCACCTTTTCATTTTTTAATCTTTCAAGTGGGTCTCCCTTGTTTTAAATTACTATTGGGCTTACTCAACTATTAATTGTAATATTGTGAATGTCTCCATTTACTCTTTGACTTCAAAATGTGATCATGAAGACCCTAGTGTAACAGGTTTTATTACTAGTGACTTGAAAGGTTTGACCTCAGCCTATTCTTATTATTCACTAATTTCAATGATGAATAGTGTTTTTGGGTCTTTCAGCTTGTGCTTAACCTCATTCTCTTTATTCAAATACACTCATATATTTTTTGGTAGTGTCCACTTATTCTCATGACCTATACCCCAATTCCTTTTCTTGAAATAGATATTTCACTTTATGCTTCACTTGTTCTTCTTGTGTGACCATTTCCACTCTAATTTATTATGGTGTTGGTGGAATGTCAATGAGAATAATAGAGGAAACTCTAATTCAAACCTAACATGTTTGAATAGACTTCTAGAAGAAAATTTCCTTATCCTCATCCTCATCATATTTTTCATTATTGGTATACTCAATTATAACCTTATATAATTCCTCTAGTTTGACCCCCAAAGTTTCAATATTTTATTCAAAAATAATGTTGGGAATATAAGATTTACTCAACCATAGTGATGTTATACATGTCCTTTTTGGTAGTGGTGGAGATAACTATGAAAAAGGTGCCTTGCACTTTTATGGAATCTCCTTCACTATTGAGTTGAATGGTTGTGTAAGTAGTTAAGGATGGGCCTGTAATTGAGCTTGTAGTTGAGATTGTTGTTGCTTGTGAACACTCAGATCTTAGTGGCATTAATTTTAATGTTTCAATGCTTTGTGTAACCAACCTATTTTGGCATATCACATTCACTTATACCTACTACATGTTTATTAATAATGCAAGCAGAATCATTGGTGGTTTATACATATCATGGATTCTTGTCTGTATTCCATTATGCAACTTGGTGATGATTTCTATGAGCCTAAGATATATTAGGACTTCTATGGGCATGTGTGATAAGTCACAATTATTCCTTGAGTTCTTAACAACCATCATGTGAACTTTATGAACTACATGTAGTATTGTTTGTTAATATACCATACCAAAATAAGGAATGCATTTTTTGGCTAGTAATCCACATTAGGAACTATTTTCCCCTCAAGTGACACCCACAATTTAAAATAAAGTATAAGTATTAAAAAAATTTACTTGAATGATTAGGTTGCATCGGATGGTAGATTATCCACATTTGTCTTGAATTTTTTAGAAAGGAATTCAAATCATTTTAACTCTTGACCTAGCCTCACCATGTGGTTTGGATTATCAATTACACCCTTAGTACCTCTTTAAATCCTTTTTTAATCTACAAGTACTGGTGCATGATAAATTCTATGAGAAATATTATAATTACATCAGTAACTTGTGTAATGGGAACTCATCTAGTTGTCTAGGCATAGTTTTCCAAAAAAAATGGGTACAAAATAGGATCGATTATCTTTTAAGTATTGAGTGACTTTATCCTAGCTGACAACCTGTTAAGGTGTGGAGCCTAAAAGCTTCACCAAAGGAGCGCATTTGATAGTTGCAGGTTTACACAGTCACCGGCGTCGGTCAAGAGTGACTGACGTCAGTCAAGAGCAGTTCAGGAGATGCCGGCATCGGCAGGGAATCGGCCGACATCGGTCATAGGCAAGTAGGCAGGAACCGACGTCGATTACCTGTGCATCTAGAAAGCTATTTTCGAGGACAGAACCAAGTGTTTACATGATGAGATTAAGTCATAGTCTTAAGTCCACGTCTCTATTATTAGTAAGACTATTTTTAGAGCCCTTGTTCAAGAGGCTTAACTGTTGGTTGTAAATGCATGCTCAAGTTTCCTAATTCTATATTAGGATAGATCTTCTTAGCTTATGGTAGTGTATTAGATGTTGAAAGAATAGTAAAGAATTGTATAGGTGAATCATTCCAGGTTGTTGGAGTTGATTGTACTTGAGAGAGAGAGCTCTTGAGGGAAAGAGATCTAGAGAGAGATCTGTACATCTGAGAGAGGTGTGGAAGAAAGAAGTTTCTTCAATTGTATTCCTTATGTAAAGAGTTTAATACAAGTTTTCAGGGTGGTTTCTTGTATCTCTTGTTCTTTGCTATTTATCATTCTAGTTACTTATCTATCTGATTTAATTCTGCGGTTTATTGCTTTCATAAGTGTAATCAAATTGTTGGTTGATCCCCAACACAACCCATAGCTTTCACAATGGTTATGGTATTAATGTGAATCATCAACTCTAGTTAGAGCTGAATATTTTCCTCATTGTGTATGCTTAGGAGGTTCATCATAAATTCATCATGATAGCCAAAGGTATGAAATATAATTGATCACTCAACATTTTACCCTCACAATGTGTGGGGGAGGGAGATTACTCTTTATTATGTAATAACTCCTTGTAGTTGAGGAAACCATTATTTGTTTACCACATCAATAAATTAGAATGTCTCAAGATCATTCTATGTGGCTTATTACAATGCCAAGCCAATTCCCATTTACTCCTTCTATGCATCTATTAATAGAACCAATATTTGATACACAACCATTTGTTTCTTTTGAATGCAGACTTCCTTATTGTAGTGAATCTATGAGGGTGGTTTTTCATAGTCTTGTACTTCTTTCATAGAGTTCTTGTTTGACACAAAGAACAATTTTTTAATTCACAAAGTTTGTAAAGTAATATTTCAATGAATGTCTTCCTTTTATATAAAATTTTATCCCTTTCTTATGTAGATCTGTTGATCTACCTCACATGCCCATGCATGTGTGTCTTAACTTTTTTATCATTGATGAGTTGACATATGGCCATTATCACAATTTTTATTTCTTAAATTTAAATGATGTGACATTTCACCAATTTATTTTTTAAAAATTCTACTTTTTAGACATTAATGTTTATTAAGAAGATCTATCACTTTTGGAATCCATGCAATATTATTTTTTTCCTATCATTAACTACCTATTTAAATTGTTTTACATTGATATATTATTCTTTTTATTTAGTTTCTTGTTTTCTTGTTTGTGCATTGTTCCCAAACTTAATTTATTTTTACAGTTATCACAAATCCCTCATGAACCTAATCTAGTATTGTTATTGATAGTGGTATCTATAACTTCACTTCATTGCATTATTATATCTCATGTGAATACACTTATGTTATGCTCTCTTAAGAGTATTTTATACACAATAAAATTTAAAAACAAAAATTAAATTAAACTCTTAAACTACTATGTGCCTCTAGATAATAAAATACGGTATTAGATACTTGACAATGTCATTTTTGACCTACCTTCACCCTACATGACTTGTGCATATAAATATGACTCTAATTCACCATTATCTCACATCTACATACTATTTGATGGTAATCCTTCTATGTTATTATCAATCACCCACAATAATTCCCCAAATCTCTACCAAACTAGTAAACTACCATACCTAGACATCTCCATATCATCTAATCAGTATTTTTGCCTCTCAAAAAAAATCTAAACTTAGATAGTATCCTTCACCCAAAAAAAACATATTTCAATATCATATCACTCCCATGGATCGGCCCATCCACCTAGAATGTCAATTTTGTAATAAATTACCCAAAGAGTCTCATAGAAATAGAAAATAAGTTTAATATTATTGATCATATTAAAAATATCTATCAAACATACTCAAAGACTTTCACATTAAAAGGAACTACCCCATTCTTCCTAATGCATATGAGTCAAAAGGATCATGTCTTAACAAATTTTTAAGTATCAAAAATCCATGCCAAAATTATAATTTTCCAAGATTCAAAATCTAGATCATAAGTTGAATACATTCAAGGATCACAAATTGCATGCATACACCTAATAGGGAGAATTACATGTGGTTTTACTTCTCTTTTTAGAGTATTAGATATGTATGCAACACTCAACCATTCAAAAAAAATTGGTTGGGGTTAGTTTAACCCACATTTATTCTATTTTTTAAAGACTAAGTTTATCATTTAAAGTCTATTTAGGGTTTTAACTGAAGGAGATGGATATTGTCATAATAAAAATAATTACACTAGCTTGTACCTAAACATAAGGGTGAGATTAATGTAGATAGAACCATCAAACTTGGAATATAGCGATTGATGTTACTAACCTGAGGATGAATATACCATATGGGCACACAAAAAATTCCATATCCTTTTCTGAGTAACTCATAGTCTAATTTCATTCCTACCCTACCTCCTGCCTACAATGTCAGTCCTCTATAGATAGTTAATCACTAAGTATTTTATCCCCTTGTTTTACTTTCTATATTTATCAAGTTAGAGTGTCAAATTAATTTCTACCTTATATATTTAGATTTGTATGTTATTTTTATACATTACAATATAAAATATAATAATAATTTTTATCTTATTTATGGTTAGCATTAATCCAAAATCAGGTAAAACATATTGATGAATCTATGTATTGCTTGAACATTTATAAACAATAGGTTTCATCCTCCTATCTAGGGTTTTTAATTTTAATCTTAGGATTTCAATTTTGACTTCTAATTTTTCCATACAAAAGATAATAAGCCTTTAATATTTGGCCCTAACCCTCCATATACTTGCATGATTTCATCCTATACCATCCAAGAAGGCTAGTTTCCTTGTCTCTCTAAGGTAGAGTGTTAGATTAAGTAGTGCAGATATATAGCATAATCATATTTATTTAGAAAATGATTAAAATAAATGAAATGAATTTTTATTTTTCTTATTCTTTTATGATGCAATTAGTAATGAATATATACAAACTAATTATTCTATTGAAATTTCTAATTTAAACCATTATAATCATAAATATCCAGATAGAATCAATCCCAATGAGCTTATTGGAGTATATTGTAACCAAGTTAAAGCCTTGTCTCATACTCAAAACCAAATTCATAAAAATCATCAAGAATTGGATAAGATTTTAAACTTAATCTTAGCATTTAAAGCTGCACACAAAGCTAAGGTTGTTACATCTAAGGCACAACAACAAGATCCCTTTACCATTATTAATCAACCTTTTGGAGGTACTTATTCCACCATAGGTGTCTAAAACATTACTATAGCTATTATTCCTACATCTTCACCTCTAGTTATATATGTGATATCCACCCAATGTTTTGGGGAAGCACAAGGCTTCCCTCATATTTCCATGATAATTCCTATGTAGTCAACATATGCCAATCTTATAATGACTACGCATCATCAAAATATCCTACTTCATGTTCCTTTGAGTAAAGTGTTGTAACTATATAGGCTAAGGTGTTGTAGTTATAGAAAGATGTTTCTATAGCTAGTCATTCAATGGTATCACATGCTTTACTTCATAATAGGTTAACACTCAATATTGTAACTTATCCCTTACCTATAGGTTTCTTAGATCCTAAGCTTCCATTATATGATGGCAAATGTGACCTTGAGTAACACCTTCAATTCATTCACACAACATGTTTGGATTATATATCTAATGATATATTATTGACCAAATTATTCACATGAAGTCTAAAAGACTATGCTTTTTTATGGTTCTATGACCTCCCTTTCCAATTACTTAGAGCATTAAACCCTTGGTAAAATAAATTTATAGCACATTTCTCCATCAAAATTTATGATAAATTCTCTTATATGCAAAATTCCAAACCTAATAAAGGATCCAATGATAAAATTAGTGACTATGTACTTCAATATAAGACTGTGCTAGCTAATATTACCAATCCTATGATAGACAATTAGTTACAAGACATCTTCAAGAAATTTTTTTTTACAAAAATCCATTAGTACACATTAATAAAGAAACTAAAGTATTTTGATGAGTTATGCCATAGAATGAGATATCAATAATTTAATCTCATAATTTTGAACAAAATCAAGTATTCACCTAATGTTACAACTAATCCAAAAAACAAATTCAAAAAAACAAAACTACAAGGTTAAATCTAATGACGCCAAACATGAGTAAATATAGCAAGTAATGTAATATCATATCCTTAAAATTGGATTATCTTATTAGCTCTATAGGGGAGATACTTTTCATGATTAGCTCAACCTCCTCAAATATTGTTACAAAAGTTACTTCAATGCAAAATCATCTCTCTCCCTCTACCATAAGAGTTTGATATGAGTAGGAATAAACCTAAAGGATATGATAGTTATACATATTTTTATTATTATTAATATATGAGTCATTTTATAAAGATATTATTCAATTTAAGACACAATATACAATATCTTATTTATGACAACATTAATGAGCTTAGCACACTTGAAGAGGACTCTAGACCATAAGTAAATGAACATTTGATGTAGAGAATCACTAGATAATTGAAGTTTTTGTGTATTAAAGAGGTTAATTGTGACCAATTTTAGTCTTATGAGGGTTTTTGAAGTCTTATATGGATAATTAGGATGTTTTATCATCTTTAGAAGTCTTAAATTTGTGTGTTTGTAAACCTTTTGGGGTTTCCTGCCAAAATGGCTATTATGAAAATTTAAATTATTAGACTAGGATTAGAATGTTATTTTGGATTGTTTGTGGAATGTTAAATATGTTAAATTTTTTTAAAGGTCTTATATTTTATTATAAATTTATTTTATGGTGTCCTATATGTGCAAGACTTGAACAAGAAGATATGTCAATATTCTTGGAGCTTATAACTGCCACCACTACGTAAAATGACAAAGAATAGAAGTTAGTTTGCATGTTTTAAGAGGTATAAAGATTAATTACATTTAATTGAAAATAATAATGTTATATTAATATTTAGAGGAGGATAACCTTGAGAAGTTTTAGTTAAAGTAGAAGAAAATACTATAAATTATCAAGTTTTGACAAGAACCCTACTGGACTGTACAATTCTATGATTTGAAAAAGAAATCAATGAAATAAATTATGTTTATGAATTCATTAATACTTTTAATAGGTGTTTAATATTATGATGTTGTTTTTATTGGAATATATAATGAATTTTATTTATTAACCTATAGGTTAAGGGTTAAATCTCAGTCTAGATAAGACTTGAGAATTTTGTTCTGAACACAATCTTGTTGAGGGAGAACAATGTTATTTATAAGAGATTCACTAAGTATTTTGGAATAAGAAGTATCTAATAGAGTTTAAAATTTGCAAGGATAACCCATTTTATATGTTCAAACTAATTTATAAATGGTTAGAGTCTACTTCAAGTTTCATTCAACTAAACAAAATCCCATTTGAAAGCCACTCTATGATAATATAGTCTAGAATGACAAAGTAAGTTGAATTTTTGATGGTGGTGTAAGGATTTATTAATTGTTTCAGAAAATAAATAGGGTGGAAATTTTTTATAAGGTTAATTTAACCCTTTTAATCTCATTAACTCACTATAAGTGCATTGATCAGACCTTCACACATAGTCTTCTAAAGAGTTTATAAATTAGTATGTTTAGAGCCTTGGAATGATTATTCAAGAGAAATTATATATTTAATAAGGTTTGTTAATTTTTGGAAGACCTTAAATATCCATTATATTATTTTTAAACGTATAAAACACATGTTGTACCATTTTCTTATCCCTCAGGCACCTATAGACTTGTGTCAACCTAAGACTATGGTTTTGAGATTGAAATGTAAATAACTATTTATCCCACCATAAAAACATTATGAAACTTGTTAATTTGATGTGTTTTGATCATATATATTAATATGGTGGTTTAAATTTTTTATGGTATGGTTTGGTATAGTTTCTATGTCTGAGTCATTGAATTAGGCCTAGGAGACATAATTACTAGGCAGGGGTGTTGCATTTAGTGGTCACTTTTGGGATTTTTATCATAAAATTTTGTGTGAAGTAAGAGGATGATAATGGGTATTCAAATATATATTTATTTTATTAATAAGATCAATATTATTCTCAAACCAAGGATATTTTCATAAACCCAGGGCTACTAGAAAAAGGCCTAATTTGGTAAGAAGTGAGGTGAGTTCAGAGGTCTACATTGAGTGTTGAAACTGGTAAATTTGTGAGGAGTTGTGATGGGATAAAGGGTGAATAAAAGTGTTTTTTTGTTAATATCCTTTACAGTCTATCCAAACCTAGGAGTTTTATATGAAAACAAGGCTACAAAGAAAGAAGGGCTAAAAAAGGAAAGAATAGATGGATGGATAGTGTAAACTTGGTAATTGAGGAATATGTTTATATGCCAATGGAATTTAATATAAGTAGGTTGATGACCATGTGATTCCTACTATGTTTATATGGCATTGAGATCATTCATATAGCATTTTTAGCCTATGAGTCTATATGAGAATATAAGCAAGTTTAGAGCAAGACTAAAGAGTGGAGACTTGAATTTTGAGGAAAAATAGGATGTGTTCATCCTAAGGAAATGAGTAAAACACTTAGGTTGTTGATGAATGATATTTATTTAGGAAGAAAGAGATTACTATGCAAATCAAGAGACTAATGAACCTAGTGGAGACAAGTGAGAGAAAGGGTAATAAGAAATCATATCAGAGTCAAGAGTTTACAGATTAGAGAAAGGATCAAAGCATAAATGAAGAAAGATTAGATTTTAATAAGGATTTAAAATCAGATATTAGAACCAGGAAGAGGGATAAAGAGGTTGTAGGATTAGGCCCTACATCAAAATTTAAAGTTGAAAATTTTATATGATTTTTCAAAAGCATGAGGCAACAAAGGCTAAGGATATATCTTAAGTACATTATATATACAATGCACATCTATATCTAATGAAATATGATCACTTATTAGATGCCCTCATTGGCACATTTACATGCACATCAACACATTGACATATGATTACATTTGATGATAATTAGATCATTAAGGATGATTCAAATCTCTATGTACTATTCATATGATCTTACATAAATCTACACCCTATACCCAATGTTATACTTGATAATTATTTAACCAAAAAAAATTGTAATATGACACTCCTCAATGCTCTTGAATACACACAAAAGGATTTAAAAGATACATCAAGAGTAGTTAAGGGATTTAATGGGCATATATAAGACACTCTTGGGTGCATTGTGTTTCCTCTTAAGGTGGGCTTTACCATAGCAAATAATTTATTCCTAGTTTTTCTTAGTAATGGGGTCTTCAACATTTTATTAGGACACCCCTAGATATAAAAGCTTTATGTAGTATTATCTATAGTATATCAATGTATCAATTATATACATTGTAAAAAGATAGTCATAGTTTTAGGCATTTTATATGAGTACCCTCTTCAGCCAATGATATCTCCTTTTCCACTCCCACCACTATAATATTAAGTTGTTACACCTTGTTAGAAGTGGTCCGTGGAATCACTCATAAGGACATGATATTTTTTGTAGTCTATGATGTTGTGATAGGAATATAAATACTTGGAGGAATTTATAGACAAGTTACAACTAAACCCAATGCATACTCATATGCCAATATTTCTTCATGTTCACCCTTAGCATGTGTGCACTTTATTAATATATTACTATTCATAGAGTTAATATATAAATAGTAAACAAGGATACATTATTTGCAACGAAGATGAAATTAATTTAAATGATAATTATACACTCACATAATATGCTTGATAACAAACAAATGAATCAATAAATACCATGGATCGATCTCTATTACATTATAGTTCAACCTTTTATTTTTAAAAAATGGAGTATATATAATGTTTCAAAGAGATTATGACTCTTTCTTTTCATGACCTTTCATATTTAGGATCAAAGGGGTCATTCAAATTACATGTGCTTATATATCCTACATTAGATCATGCATTATAAAAAATACATTATATTTTATACTTGTCACTTATATTAAAAAATTATGTGTGCAAATTATGCTTCTCATCTCCCTACTAAAATTTTCCTAAACTTAAAGATTAACATTATCTTCATGTAATGGAGTGTGTTGTTACTCGATCTCCACCATATTATATGTAATAATTATTTGTAAAGTAAGAGAACCTTTAATATAATTCACAAATAAAAATTAATAAGCATTAATGCCAACCTCCTAACCTAAAATAGGTAGGGCCAACTAGATTGTAGAAGCTACCAATGTCATTGGTTGTTGTCATATATGTGTGACTGGAAGAATGAATGTGGTTATTCATAGTGATAGTGTTTGGATATCCATCCACTAGTATTTTATGGACTCTCATTTTTCTTTTGAGGCTTTCTTTTTGGCTTCTCATTTTGTGGATATCAAATTTACAGATGCTTTAAATGGTTATGCTTGGGATTCTACTACTACAACTTGTGTTGTTCCAACCCTTTTTTATTGTTATTATGATGGATTTTGTTGTCCTGTAAGTATTTTTAATTTTCCTATGACTACTTGAATGGGATTTATATCCCCATCATACATCTTATTTTCTTGTTCCTCCTTATCTCTCATAATTTTTGCAACTTTGTCTTTTTCCGCTTGATCCTATGTGGCCTTTTTCCTATGTTCCTCCTATTGGTGTAGTTATTATTGTCACATGTGCTCAACATATTTGTATGATTTCTCATCCTAAACCTTTTTTTGGTTCTCCTTTTCCTATGTATATTTTATGTCATTATTTATGTTAATAAAGTAAGGCCTCCTTGTCTTTCTGGTCTTTTCTTCAGTGGCCTTTTCTTCCTCCATTATGGCCTTTTACAAGTATCCTATGCTTATTTTTAATCTACCTTATACTATGTATTATATTAATCTATATTCTCCTAGTTGGGAGGTTAATCTAGTGGTACTTGTGATTGATGTGCACCCCAATCTAGAGAATCAATAGTCTCAAAACCAAAAGGCATTACTTACACAGTTGTTAGAAAGGACGATGAGAGTGGGGGTAAAATTTTTTGGGAATAATATCTTACCACTTGGTGATTGGGCATGACAAAATTTGGCCTTGTAAAGGGAGGTATCAAATTTTTATTTTATAATTTCATAGCATGAGTCTTACCTCCTTCCACTTCTATTTTTTCCCTCTATTACTCCTTTTGAACTTATGAATGTTTCCATCCACCTTGATATGGTTGGATGGTCAATAATTTTATAGTGTGGGAAATTTTTATACCAAAGGATTAAGAGGGATATCTTATTTGGCACTAACTTATACCAATAAATCTTTCATTACAACTTACTATTTTCTAGGCATTATTTCTACCACTTGTTCCCTTCCATTGATCTTTGTGCAATCGTGGCTTCTTATTATTTTGATGTGGACCCCAAAACCCTTTATTGTAAATATTATTTTAGTTTACATTTGGCCTCATCTTATTTCCAAACTATTCCCTCTATAATGGACTTTGGAGATGGAGGAATCTATGCTAGCAGGATGGAGAGGACATCTTTTCACACCTAAAAAGTGTGAACCACCTTCTAGAAGAATAACTCTTTCTCTTCTTATTCATCATAGATATATTCCTTGATATATTCAAATCATACCCTATACACATATTCATGTGTAAATCCCAATGGATGTATATTATATTCTATTATGAGTGTGGGCATTTGTTTATCATCAATCCATGGGGTTGTTCTATGAGTTTTTTGGTAAGCAGTAAAGGATGATGAGTAGGCTTCTTATGCTTGGAGGGGACTACTTATGATGATGAGGCTAACATGTATTCTAGTGTATCAGCCTACATTTATGCTCTTACATATGTCTATAATTGTGCTTGCATATCTACTTATGACTAAGGTATTGGTTTCTATGTTCTAGGTGACATGGATTGTAGTGGTTAGACATTCCTTGCAACTAGTTTCTTCTATCTAGCCAATTATGCCTTGGCCATGTGGATGTCAATGAATAATATAAGAGTAATTATGGGTAGTTTCTACTACTCATTAATGCACACTTTTACTCCATTGTACATTTTTGTAACATTAAAAATTTATCTAAAATACTTGAGGACATCCTTAGGTACATGTGGGTGCATTGAAATAAATATATGAATTCGTATCCACCATTTTGAGAATCTACCCACTTGGAGAAGATTTTATCCATATTGTGGCCAAACTACATTGGAAAAGGTATTGCCTAGCCAATAGGAG
Source organism: Torreya grandis (assembly GCA_037957365.1). Lineage (NCBI taxonomy): Eukaryota > Viridiplantae > Streptophyta > Pinopsida > Cupressales > Taxaceae > Torreya > Torreya grandis. The sequence goes on along the minus strand of JARHVA010009776.1, from coordinate 38,047 downwards.
ACATCTGGTATGATTTGTCCATCCAAGCATGTCTACTATGTGAATCAGATCAGGAGCACCAAAAATTGATACTAAAAAAATTGAGTTTCTTCAATGAAAATATTCTTAATATATCTCATGAATTTCACTATGAGAAACTTAGTCTAGTTAAAATATTTACTGATCCTTATCATCTTATGCATAATATCAATTACACATTTTGTGGCTTACCTCATACTTTTTTTTGTCTCCCAATATTGCCACATTATTATTTATGTGAGAACCAGAATGTATACACATAATATTTTCAAACTTTTATTGATTACTAACACTTTTTTCTTGCAGGAACTTGTCGAGTCTCAATCTCTCTAATTTCATGCCTTAGGGGTACACTGAGAAAGGGGTAGGCAAACCATCGGTGTTTCATAAGATTATTGTTCCTTTTTCCACTTACCATATATACACTTATCTCCTAAAACCCATTTACCCTAAGCTTATTCTTCTCAGTCCTACCTATTCCAATTTTTTTCCCTTTCCATCCCTCCTTTTCTTGCTTTAACACCCTTTTGTTCTATTAGTTGTACTAGGTCGACTGGGTTGACCCAGTACAGTTTAGGGGTATTTTTCACTTTCTTGGCTTGTTAGCCTTTCAGCTGACCTAGCTTAGACCTAGTGAATTATCCTAAAAAATACACTGGATCAACTAGGTTGACCCTATATAATTGACATTCTTGGAAAGATTTAGGGTAAGATCTGCCTATATATACAAGTTCTTTTCCCACCATTTCATAAGATAATAATGATTAGTGAATAAGTGCAAGTGAACATCTGCTTATTGACCATTCTACTTAAGGAATAAATCTTAGGGTTCTATAATTTCTTTGTAGATACAAATCTTGTCTTGTGGAGAAGTCTTTTGGATGCTTAGATAGGTTGTGTAGCCTAGAGCTGATTTATCTTGGTTATCCTTACATACCATGATAATCTCTTGTGAAGCACCTTGGTCAAGGGAGAGATTGAGGATCAATGGGTTCATCTTCAAAGATAAGTATTCCTAAGTTTATTTCTCCTTTATAAGAGTAGATAGATAATGCATTTATATTCTTCTCCCATGTAATAGGATTTTATATACATTGATGTGAGTATATGTCTTCTAATACATGTTTAGTTTAGTTTGTTTTATTGTTTCTAACCCTGACATTGTGCCCCAAGATTTGGTGTGCACTAGATTAGATTTTAATTTCTTGTTATTAGAATAAGTGAATATTTTAAGCCTTATGACTCCATTAGGGTTTTTTTGGAATTGTGTTAGATTGTAGGCTTTGGAACTCTTCCTAGCATGATATGTTGTGACAAGTGATCCCCTAAACAGGTCTAGTGGATCCTCATATTGATCATGGTCTCACTTAACAAGTGTAACCCAAATTGGAAGTGTAGGTATGATCTATCTTCTTTGAGTTAGGATTGATTTATAGATATGATACATTTTTGATTGCATACATTTTGGTGAACTCAATGTGAATCCTATCCCACCACTGGATGGATTGTCTTCATGATTCCATTTTTGTTTCTTTTCTTGTTAGTATTAGCATTCACTTTGGCTTCACCTTCATATTACATTTTTATTAACCTAATGTGAAACTAACCTTTCCAATATTTATTTCACTTATTTCATTCTTTTGATCATCATTTTTATCATATATTTTGACATACTAGATTGATTCTATCGACCTAGTTATATTTCTTTGTGCACAAGTTTCCAAGAATAGGCAACTGGATCAACCTATTCAACCCAATGTAATTTTATAGCCTCTCAAACACCCAATTCAACCTACTAGGTAAACCTAATCAACCCCTTATAGTTTCATCACTCTACAGCAATTTCTTGTATAGCTTGATCGATTCTATCAACCTAGTTTGTAGGATTTGCTAGCATACTTCAAGGTTCTTCATCAAAAATCTTCCTTCATTACATATTTGATCCAATAAGGTTCCTTTATACCTATTTATTTATTTATTTTCTATCTATCCTTTCATATTTTTCAATCTTCAAAACTACCCTTACATAGTCAACTGGATTGACACTGCCAACTCAGTTCTATGTTTTATGTGTTATCTAAAATAATTAGATCGACACTACCGACCCAGTTCATTTTCAAACCTTGCTTCCATAGTACAGGTTTGACCCTATCAAACCTACTCTATATTTTATGCATATAGTGTCAAAACTATACCTTATTTAAAATTTGGAATTAACCTCATATCTATTAGTAATTAATTCACACTTTCTTTTTTTGTTGCTTGCATGCTTAGAATAGATCACATAGTCTAGTTAGGGGATTTTTAATTAATATCTTAGTTTCACTATTTATATTTTATACACATATGGCCAAATCATAAAAACATAAACAAGTACTTTAACATTTTGTCTACCCTAGGCTAACCTACTTGGATTTCATCACGAATGGGGAAGTTGACTTGATGCTCTGGTCAAGTATAAATCATGGTTAATGGTATATTCTAGCTAAGAACACAACACCTTTATCATTTTGGTGTGTTAATTTATGGGTTAAGCCCTAATACCAATCTTGTGTCATTTCCACTATATTCCCTTTTAGCCAAAACTACCTAAAAACATCTTTAGATTGTTATCGACTACCTTGCTTATAGGTAACTTCCAATCACATTAAAAATCATAACTTAATAATATAATAAACATTTAGGTTGAATAATTAGTTAAATATTTAATTTTAAATTTTATTTCTTACTCTTTATTCAATTGTGTGCAAAAAAATATTGCATTAGCCAATAGTAGTCCAAGATTTTGTTTTATGTGTTTCAATTGGATTGGCCAGCATTAATCTAATTGATTATCTATTTAATTTTATTACTTACTAATTTTCATTACTTGAAAAATTATCTTGTTTCATTTTCATAATATTATTTTGGCTTCTTAAATCCCCTATCTACTATATTGGATCAACCCAATAGCTTTTTTTCCTTTTTTACACTATACTGGTCAACCTAGTCGACCTTGTACAATTTTATAGTCCCTATTTTGTGTTAGGTTGACCCAATCAACCCTGTACTATTTTATTCACCTCTTTATACTTTTATTTCTCACTTCTCTTATTTTCCCTTCATTATGGACTTTTTGTTGTATAATGGCATCGAGTTATAGTCAACAGACATGATGAACTTTACCAATCCTAATCGGGTCTCCCATAGACAAAGTAGGGCTCCTCTTTTGGATGCTAGTAATGTTCATATTTCCACTCACATAATGAATTATGGGACCCATCCTCATACCTCTTCACATCATAATCCTCTTTTCTCATTAGAAGACCAACTTGAGATAGAGTATACTCCTGAAATGTTTTTCTTTATTTTCAAATTTTCTTAACATCAAGGAAAGGATCCTTCTACCATTTATAACCTCATGATTACTGGTCAAACTGAAGAGCCTCATTTTCCTAATACATTATAAATGATATTTAGATATACCAATTTCTTTGGTTCTTAACCTCTTCAATTTTGACTCCTTATGCCATGACGTCTTCTTCTCTAACCTCTTCTACCTCCATGCCTAGTATCTCAACTAACATGGCAGGTTCTACATCTAGTGGGCCTCTCATGAGATCCACTATCCTTAATCCTTCCACTAGCTCATTGTTTACTACCCAAGGAAATAATTTTTCTAGTGCTTCTTCCTCTCACCCATTCACTAGTCCATCTTTTGCTTCACAAGCAAATTTTACCACCGATGCCTCACATTCTCACAATTCTTCTCAAGCTCATATCAACACTAATAGTGGTACCCAAGCCACTAATTCCATCACAAATACCAATTCTAGTGATTCTAATGTTAATAAAACATATCAAATTTCATTTCAAACTCTCAATCAAATGAATATCTTTAAAGTGTATAACACAAATCAAATGATGAGAATGCAAAACCACCTTCTTAATCTTCAATATCATTTGCAACCAATGGCTTAGGGAACACATAACCAAAATGTTCCCCCTCCTCCTCTTCACTATTCTCAAGGTAATCTCATTCGTCAACCTCCTTTAGTCAATAAAACCATTAAGCATCTACAAAATGAACCTCTCACTACTCAAATTACCAATATTTATATAGGAGGTATAACACCTACAATTTCTTAAAATGGGTCAACCGATCCTACCCTTCACCTCAAAACATTTGGAAGTCTATAAAAATATTGGGTCAAATTAAACACCTTTTCCCCTACCAACCTCATATCCAAAACTCTCATGGGTGATGCCTTGGATTGGTACAATCAACTTAGATCTCATTCCATTTCTAGTTTGGAGGACTTAGTAAATTCTTTAGTTCAACAATTCCAAAATAATGATCTTATTGAAAATACTTTAGCTCATTTCATTAATTGAAAATGACATGAGAATGAAATTTCCCAAGCCTTTGTTAATAGATGGAAGACTTTGTCAAATAAATGTGAACATAACATGGTGGATGACAATCTTTTTCATCTCTTTACAATTGCTCTCTTTCCTAAACTACAATATCGAGTTTGCACTCTCTCCACATACATTAGAGGAGGATATTGCCAAAACTAAAAGAAAATATTTACTAATGCATCAATTTAAACCAACCCAACCTTTTTTGGGTCCTCATTTATTACTAAGGAACAAAAACCATAATATCACCAATGATGGTGTCACTGATTCTTAAGACACCATTCACAATATTTAAGCCATCATTCCTAACCCTTCTTCGAAACTAGTTCCTTCTTCTCAACAATATACTAATACTCATTTCTCTTCACCTAATAACATCAATGTTCACAAACCTCTATCCTCAACTGAATTGTGTAAGCGTCTACATAGGCCTCTTCCATGAGGGCTTGACCCTAGTCAACCTATGAAATCCTAGTATGATCTTAAAAAAATTTGTTGGTTTCATGTTAGTTGGGGTCATTCTCATGAGACCTATAGACAACTTCACAATTTAGATATATATTTTATTTTGGCCCTAACTTTGATCATGATTCCATTATCTGTAAGCATCAACAAGCCTATGAGACTTATTTTAAAGACTATAAAACACATGACAAAACTCAGGCCTTAAATCAATCAAATGTTCATTTAGCTATCTATAAAGATCCTTTACCTAATCATCAACAAATTCAAGATAATCAATATAAGCCCACTCCTTCCACCAATAATGTAGAACGTCTTGTTGAACCAAATTTTGAATAAAATGTGGTTAGCATGACTAATATGCAAATGGTGGTGGCTATCATTGATTCCCAACCTATCTACACTCCTTCATCTAAGACATATTATTTTATCTAGGATTCTTCTCCAACTCATTTAAATGATTTTGGGCAAACTGACCTTATTACTTTTGATGATCCAATTTTTTATTCCCCCTTGGATAACACATCCCATACTATTTCTACCATTCTTCCATCATCTTCCAATACTAATAATAACCAATATTTTAATACCACTTCTTATTCTCCTTCTCAAAATCAACTTGAACCAACTACTTCTTCATCTTCACATGATTTACCACTTTATTCTAAATATTTTTCTTATCAACATAAATTTCAATATGCTTCAACTCCTCCTTCTAAGGACCTCCTTATCTATTACACACCTTTATCTAATAACCTTATTATGGGATACGATGAGTGGGATCCCATTGTAAAGCTCACTAATTTCCCATCTCAAATTTTGTTCCTTAATCTTATGAGGACTTACCCATGTCATAGAAACCAACTCATGAAGCTACTATTCAAGATGAATGTCCCTCATTCTCCCATAGCATGATAGGAGGTAGCCTTATCTAGTTTCAAAGATAGTATTTTATAATAATGTGAAGAGATGTCTATCAACATTGATGAAACTATAGACACTTCTCTATCTCTATGATTTCCCATAGCTTCTATGATTCCCAACAAGATTATGCTTCATGTAGATGATCTTCCCTTATTTATTAGCATCTAAATAAGTGATATCTAAGTTAAGTATGCATTGATTGATGAGGGTTTTAGCACATGTGTCACTTATCTTGATTTCATTAAGACTCTTAGATATTATGAATGCAATATTAAGTCTACACACAACACATGCCAAGAATAAAATAGAAGGAAAATACCTCCTCTAGGTTGCATGTGGCTTCCTATTACCATCCCACCTATCATCATCTATGTGAAGGTGATGATCTTTAACTTCCCCCTTTCTTATAACAATTTGCTTGGTAGGCCATGGACTCACCACATGAGAGATATCACTTCTTCCACCTACCAATGCATTAAATTCCCTCACAATGGATCCATTTATAGGATTCAAGGTGACACTAACCCTTAGACTTTATAACAATTCCAAGATAGTGGTGTCTTCAATATTTTTACTGTTTAACCTTTTTCAAGAGTTCTATTTTGTGAGTCTCAACATCTTAACTTTCTTGTTAATTCAACCCAAGGTTACAATGGGCATCCTGAGTTCATTGGTAACATTATTCCTAATCTCTTAGATTTTAATGATGATGAGCTCGATGAGATTAACTTAAAGATCAAAACTTTTGATCTCTCACCTCATCTCATCTCGTAGCTTCGTGCTTCTTTGTAACCTCACTCTTACAAACCTCCTTGCAATGACATTCTTGTAGTCTTGACCAAGACTAGGCATTATATTCACAATGCTTCCTTATATTATAAGGTCATCCCTACTTATATCATTGATCTTCACACCCCAGATTATGATGATGGTTATTCCTTAGATGATCCATTGTTAGGTGATCTTCTATAGGCCTAGGATGCTGAGATTGTTCATTATTATTCTTATTTACTTGAGTCTTTGCATACATCTCATTATTTTATTTCACTTATAGTACCTAATTTTTGCATTTTCCCCTTTTATCATAGGGTAGACATGGTACCGACACCTCTAGTTTCTAGGAAACCATGTAGGACAATGCTCATGGATCATGCTCTAACTGGGCCTTACCATTTTACTATGTACCCTGACCCGTATAGTTGGTTTACACTTGAATTTAGTCAAAATATCCTTAGACCTTATGTAGATCCCACCCCTCCCTCAATAGAGTTAGCTATAGTCAAGCCTTTTCGATTTGGCTATAGTTGATCTTATTTTTACTCCTACTATTATTAAGCCTACCCCTGCTTTCGATTCTATTGCTCCTTTTGTTAAGCCTAGTTTCATTCCTTCCTCATCATCACCCTCCCTTGGTGATGGTTTAATTTCTTTGCTTAAGATGGATCCTCTACCCACCAAATGGGCCAATGAGTGTTCTCCAGCTTATTCCACTCTTGTTTTACTCCTTCCATGATTAATTCTAATAAAACTAGTCACAAACGTATCTATTTCTTCTATGTAATAAATAATCATTCTTCAACCCATTATTTCAAGTTGTGGCAATATATTTATACCTTACATCCTTCTTCCCTATCATTATACAAATCCATACCTCCCCTGAAGGTACTTCTTAAATATTTTCCCAAGTATGGTGTGGTATATTGTCTATGGCATTTATGTGGCACCCATCACACTATTCATTATCATATCCTACATCTCAAAGATCACCTTATAGTCATTATCAAACCTTTTACCACTCCTCCCATAGGTCATTATTACATGAAGGCTCCTTTTTTATTCTCCCATGGCTCTACCTCTAGTGGTTACATCCCCTCCTATGGTCCCTTCACCACCTTTTATGCCTCCACCTATGATCCCTTCACTTGTGGACCTTCCCTCACCTTTGGATCCTTCTTTACCTATGAGTCCTTCACTGATGGATTCTTCTCCATCGATGATTCCTACATCTCACATAGATCCCACTCACATGCATTCTCCTAAATATCCTTTTCCTAAATCTCCTCCTCAACACAATCCTTTGATCATTCCTACTTTTTTAGTGAGGAGATCAGAAAAGAAGTGTTTGCCCAGTATTCATTAAAGATTAATGAAACTTTAATAGTAGTTTTCCTATAGCTTCATACAGACTTATCCAATATATTGTATAATGTGTGTGGATAGATTTACCAATATTTATGAGCACATACATGGTGCTTTCAAATTTATATTGGATTGGACATGTCCTCCAATCTCATTTATATATGTTATATCATTTAACACTTTGTCAAAAAAAAAATTATCTTCTATCATGATTTCTTACTTGTTTTACTATATATTCTTATCTTATCATTCATGGTTTGCATATGGTTGTCATTTATTTATCATTATTTTCCTTTCTTTTCCCTGGATTTTTTCTCAAAACTCTCTTGCGTATATCTTTATGATTGTTTTGATTTCTTATCCCTCTTTGTCACAGATAACTTGTCATGGTGATTTGGTTATACATACCTTATTCCCCTTGGTTATTATCTCTCTTTACCATGTCAATCTATCTCATTATTATCTCCTTTCACAGGTCTAATGTTTTTGGATCTCCTTTTCCCTTCTTCCTTTATCTACAAATTATACATGGTTGAGACTGGAGATCACATATTAGTTCATTATCAAGCCTAAGTGTCGTAGTCAAGTCTTTACCTTTAGTTACTTAGCATCCTTTAGCCTTAGCCTATAGCTCATTTGTGTGTATCACTATCTATCTCATGATTGGTCATTCCAAGTCTGTATGGAGGAGGAATCTTAAAAATCCTTCAAAAGAATGTTAAAATCCAAATCATTTAAATAAAATACAATGATATCAAAAGTCAAACATATTTTTAAAAGTCTAATCACACTAAAAGACATGATTCAAAGCACATCTCCTTCTTCTAGTCAAATCTCAAACTCCATATTTGGCCTCACAGTAGAGCCAAGGTCCTTTGGGGTATAATAGGCCAATAGATTATAAGAGGATAACTAAAAACAATAGTGCTACCTACTTTCTCACGTAAGTACCTAATCGTCATAGTAGACTAACGGCTCTGTAAGGGTTCTTGAATAATGGGGAACACATCGTGGGAAGGTATGTCCATTTTACTTTTCCTGTACTAATCTACCTTCATGAGTTGATATTAGTCACACACTTATTTGCCTACAAAGCTTTGTGTCTATAGCGAATAGGTTTCCTTTGTACATAGATGACCACTAGTCACTTAGTGTCTTCTTATGTCCTTAGTATGACTCTTGCCTCCTAAGTATTTCTCATAAGATGCCTAAGTCTTGATTTTTACACTCCCTTTTTCATTCCCTATATCCCTTATATTTACTCTTGAGAAATATTATTTTGTCTACTGATCACTCCCCATGGAATCTCATTTGTGATTTACATTATAAGACCATGGATAGGACCTAGGCATCCTCACAAATTACCATATTTTCCTTCCTATTACCCATATCCTTATTTACCCAATTTTTTTATGTTTATTCCACCCCAATGGTATTCTCTTTGTCAAGTTGCATTGTAAGACTATGGATAGGACCCAACCCTCCTCACAAAATTTTCCAATGCCCAGGTCACTATTCAAATTACATGTTTTAAATTTGAGATAAGATTTGATCAATTATGAAGTTACACATCATTTTACATGCTTCCCATATTGATTTAGTATGTTTTATGCTTACTTCATTTTTATTTCACCTTTTTATCTTCTTATTTTTTGATTACATGTAAGATTTCAACCATTTCTTAAATTTTGCATACTTCCCAACTTGAATTAGTATGATCAATTTAAGACCAATCTTTTACAAATTTTGTTTTTCTTTCATACTTCCCAGCATGATTTAGTATGATTGATTAACTTAATTAATTTGTTTTTATTACCATTTTTTCCCTTTTACATACCTTCTATTTTATTACTTTGTTTGTCATACTTCCCAACGTGATATTAGTATGATTTTACTTATTTTGATTTGGTGCAAAAATCTTTCATGTTGGTTTAAAAACAAATTCATTTTTACCATCCTATTTTTCCATTTATTGGTTCTTTATATTTATTCATTTCTTGATATTACACATTTCCCAACTTGAAATAATGTGTAGTACATTTTCTAATTGATTATATTTTTCCAAGTCCTTTTTGCCTATTTCTTTTTAACCATGCATGTGTTTTTCATAAAGCTAGAAAAGAAACCACATCTCATATATTTCCTATAGCATATACAACAAATCTAAATAAATGTGCTAGAAATAAATATATCCCAATCATCCACAACCACAACCATAATAAACAACTAATGACAATATACGCATCCAACACTAATATGCCAAAATGATCTATATATCGTGAGTTTTGATACAACCTATACAACCATATATAATGTTCCAACTCTATGGCTGGGTCCCATCCTATCTATCTCATGGCCTAATCATACTACCTGCTAAGGCCTTAGTATAACTCCTCTAAATGGTACAATGTAAGGAGGCCATCCAAGATCTCAATCCCTCTACCTATCCCTATAGGTGCACGACCTACATTTGTGACCACACTAGATAGGTCTAGATCTCTATCATCTATGATATTATAGCTAGATGTATATCTCTCTCATCTACTAGGGATTTCCATGCCTATAGCTCCCCTACACCCATCACTTCTGGTGGATACATCCTCTCTCTTTTTGCACCCGTATCTACCTCACTATCTCTCCAACTAATCTAAACCAACTTGCCTAAGTTGGGGTAGATGGTACACTCAAATCCTCTAATATCATGGGGTTATATAGTTGTAGAGTCTCATTTGGGACATCATGGAGTGTTCCCCTCACTAGGGACCCCCATCTCTCCTCTTCATCCTCACTTACACCAAAAAAATCACATGAGATGGATATTATATCACTATTATATCTCAGAATATCTATCCATATTTCTTTCCAAATAAAATATACACAACAATTTAACCATCTCTTTTTATCTATCTGCGTCTCAGTTACTATTGTCTTTCCATCTACATGACCTCCTAGCACGGTCTCCCCATCTATGCAACCTCTTAGCACCTCTTTGTAGGTTACCTCCTTAGCTCAAACCTAGTTTTCATGGCTTGTGTCATTCTCATCCTACATCTAAGTGGTCTCTCTATCATCTCCCCTAGCTCACCTATAAGGTCATATGGGATGGTAATAATCTTTAATCTCTCATATTCTTCCTACCTCAATTGATGGCATATCCTCAATGGCCACCACTCATCTCACTATAGAGATAGTAGTGGTACATCTGGTATCTCTACCTTTATATCCCTATTCTCTTACTCAACTCCTCATCATCTTCGACTAGTCCATGGTCACTCTTGATGTGGCCTTAGTGTTAGCCTCACTACTAGTGGACCTAGTCCTCTCCTCCTTCATGGATCCCTCACATGTTGAGCCACTACTTGGGAATTAGTATCAATGTTGATGAATGAGGTAAGCCCATTTGCCTTGGTACCCATACCATTAGGTGTGGCTCTCTCCACCAAAAATAGTGTCCAATAACCTCTATCCTCTCTATCATGGATGCAACTATGTCCCAGCTCACCCATGTAACTACTATGTGCTCATATGGTTATCACATGCTTTTTGTATGTCTCACTGATTGAAATAATTGCATGTGGTACATGGAATGTGCTACCTATTTCTCCCTCTATCTTTGTACCTAAGGTGACCTATCATCGATCGCATGGGGTAACCTAGCTAACTTGTATATAAGAAACCTCTCATATATCTAAGTTTTCAGTAATATGATCAGTCCTATGGTCCTCTACCCTATGAATAGCATATCATACATATCATTTACTAGCTAGACCCAAATAATCAAGCCTAGGTCATATATAACTTGCTCTTCCAAGATCATCCTGCTCAAGGCTACCACAAATAGTTGTATCTTGTCATCTAACTTGTGACATAACACCCACTATGTCATAACGCCTATCACATCCTTTTGGATATCTATAATTTTTAATGTATAGACATTAAACATACTCACTCTCTTTCCTGGTAAAATGATCTCTAGGATTGTATCCCACATGGCTAAGGCTCTCCTCTCATCTAGGCTATCTGGTATCCCTACGATCACCTACACTATTATTATGGGTAGCCCTAAGATGGCATGGACATCCTCTAGCATGATATCCACCTCTATTGTATCCCCATCCACCTCCCATCTAAAGGTGTTAGTCAATCATTCTCAATAACTAAGGAACATGACTAATAGATCAGCATTGAGGGGGATTTGGCACATCTCTGTTGTCTCACCTAGACCTATGGATCCTAGTCTAGCCATATCTCCATCTAAAAACCTATCTAACAAAATTTATAACCATGCTACATTCACAAGTCTCCAAAATCTATATCATCCCTATGCCCAAGAAACAACAAAGAATGTATCAGTTCCTCCATATCATGTATAGTCATAATACATTCATTTTACATTTTTTTAACTAAAAAATAAGCCTAAAATTACTTTATTTTATTTTATTTTATTTATCTTACTTTTAAACTATTTGATCATTCTTAACTTTAGTCATTTCAGGCCAATCTAGCCCTCTTTCGGCCTTTTACATGATTTTTCATATCATTCTAGTTATTTAGTCAAACTAGTTTTCTCAAAATGTTCCTATCTTTTTGCCTAGTTGATTAAAAAATCTGAGTCGACCCCCTTATATTCCCCTTGCTAGTGTTGAGTTTCCATTCTAGACCCTTTGGACCACCTAGCAATTCCAAACTAGGCCTTCAGCTTGTCAAATGTATAGGATTGACCCATACCTACTAGGTCGGCACTGTGGATTCTACCCATTTCTAGACTATTGGGTTAATTGGATTGAACCAGTGCTTTTTGTCTGCTAACCCCTTGCATTTTCCTAAAAAAGTGTAATTTTATTTTTTTTCTACCTAAACCCTCCAAACCCATTTCCCATCTTCCTATTTTCTACCCCTAGAATCTAATTTTGCCTCATTTTGACATCTAGAAATGCTTAAAATTAAAAAATATTGAAAATTCACTTAATTCAATACAAATTTCAAAAACTAGTTTGAGATTCTTAGTTGCATACATGTTGTCACCTCTAGAGCCTCTCCCTATCTAGCATGTCATCTCCTCACCATCCTAGATTGTTTTATCTCCAAATATCTTTTTCTCTCCTCTCACAAGTAAAAATAAAAGATGACTTATCTTTTCCCCTATTTTGAAACACTTTTCAAAATACAAACTCTTCAATTATTGTCCTATAGATTCCTTGTTTTGCTTATATCTTTGTTTATATTCATCTATCTTGTAAACCATAAAATGCACTAGATTCATGATGACATAGAGATTATTTTGAACTACCATATGCTTATCTTCCAAAAATTTTGATTTTTGGCTATTTCTTGCACTAACTTCTACAGGTTCATCTAGTGTTCTCTACATTGGACACCTTCACATCTCTTGTAGTCTACTTATTTATTTATGACACTAAGGTAAGTTAAAGGTATGTGTTTTTCAGTTTAGTCCTTTAATTTATCTTATTTTCTACTTACTTTACTTTACTTAGCATTAGTGTTGTGTGTTATCATGTTCTATCTCAAAGCACCATCTTGTGTTGCACTTTCATGACATGTGATGAGCTTCAAGTGGGCATATGTATACACATAATATTTTCAAACTTGTATTGATTACTAACACTTTATATCTTTCAAGAACTTATTGATTCTCAATCTATCTGAGTGCATGACTTAAGGGGTGTATCATGAAAGGGGTGGGCAGACCACCGGTGCTTCATAAGATTATTGTTCCTTTTTCCACTTACCATCTATACACTTGTCTCCTAAAAAACATTTATCCTAAGCTTATTATTCTTAGTCCTACCTATGCTAATCTTTTTCCCTTTCCACCCTTCCTTTTCTTACCTTAACACTCTTTTGGTTAGTTGGTTATATGAGGTTGACTGGGTCAACCCATTATAGTTTAGGGGTATTTTTCACTTTCTTGGCTTGTTAGCCTTTTAGTCGACCTAGCTCAAACTAGTGAATTATCCCTGAAAACACACTAGGTCGACTAGGTTTAACCTATATAGCCAATATTGTTAGCAAGATTTAGGGTAAGATATGCCTATATATACAAGTTCATTTCCCACCATTTCATAAGAAAAGAATTATTAGTGAAGAAATATGAGTGAACATCTTCTTATTGACCATTCTACTTGAGGAATAAAGCTTAGGGTTCCATACTTTCTTTGGAGATATGGATCTCATCTTGTGGAAAATTATTTTAGATGCTTAGATAGGTTATGTATCCTAGAGATAATTTGTCTTGTTTATCCTTACATACCACAACAATCTCTTGTAAAATACGTTGGCCAAGGGAGAGATTGAGGCTCGACGGGTTTGTCTTCAAAGGTAAGTATTTCTAACTTTATTTTTCCTTTATAAGAGTAGATATATAATACATTTATATTCTTCTCCCATGTATTAGGATTCTATATACATTGATGTGTGTATGTCTTATAATACATGTTTAGTTTAACTTTTTTTTGTTTATAACCTCCACTTTATGCCATAAGCTTTGGTGTGTACTAGATTAGATTTTAATTTCTTATATTTAGAATAAATGAATGTTTTAAACCTTAGGAGTCCATTAGGTTTGTTGTGAAATTGAGTTAGACTATAGGATTTAGAACCCTTTCTATCATGATATGTTGTGACAAGTGATCCCCTTATCAAGTCTAGTAGATCCCCATATTGGTCATTCTCTTACTTAATACGTGTATCCCCAATCAAAAGTGTAGGTATTATCTATCTTCTCTGAGCCAGTATTGATTTATAGACATGATGTATTTCTGATTACATACACAAAACATGTGCATTTGTGACTTTATCTATTATCAATCCTCTAGTTACGTGCACATATCTCTCTCAAATTTTTAAATGAATGGAATGGTTCTTCATCTTGTAGGGTTGTTGCAACTTCCCCATTTCTAGTAATTTTGTAGCATGTGCAATAGTGTTGGCATATATGTGCATTGTGACTTCTTTAGATAAATGGATGGCTCACTTTTTATATCTAATAAGGAGGGTTATCATTAACTCTTCATGTTGGCCAAAAATAGGTAATCTCACTAATCAATTGCCATCAGATCCTTGCATTCTATCAGGTAATTCAAACACTCCCTATTGCAAAGAGGTTTCCTATGGTTGAGAAAACCATTCCCTTTCTTCCACATCAATGAATTAAATTGGCTCCATGTCACTCCATTTGGATTTCCATAGGATGAATCTAATGCCCATTTTATCCTTCTATGACTCTGACAACAACACTAGAATATTATGCATGGCCATTTAATCTTTTAAGGTGTTGTGATTGATTTTGAACAAGTTTTTCATAGAATTCTAGTTAGATGACAATAGATTTGTTTTTCACTTGGTTTTTGGAAGTATGATTTATATTTTTATCCATCATTAAATAAAAACTAGCCCCAAATCTTCACCCTTGCTTTCACTCATCTATTGATCTACCTTTCGAGCCTCCACATGTTTGCTTTCAATTTAAATAATTGTTTTGATGTGATGCTACAATGTTTATTTATTTGAATTATATGATGTGAGGTGCCACAAACTCATTTCTCAATGCTTTCCCCTTTTAGATTTAATTATCTTTTCATAATATCTATCCTTTTGGGAATGCCATAAAATTCCTTCTATTATAACAATAACTTCCTTGTATTATTGTTAATTATTCACCCCTCACCATTTTTTATCTATTGTGCTAACATTTCATTATATAATTTTGAACCTTTAAAAACCTATCACAAATATTTTTCATTGACCTGATCCTACCTTGATTCAACCAATAGCATTGAAGATTGATTGTGTTGCATCATGGCATTTCCTATTATATAGATTTCAATACATTCACCTACTACTAAAAATCTACAAAAACAAATAACCCATAAAATAAAATAAAATTTTACTCTACTATGTGTCATGCAACACTTATTTTATTGACTAAATTATGCTTTAAAATAATTTTTGGTAGGGTTTGAGCCTACAACCACTTATTCTACTTGGAAGAATAGTTCCTTGAAGATACCTAAGTATTATAGTGCCTTGTTTTGAAACTTGATGAATGATTTAAGGACCTTTTCATCTGATGCATAACTTTTTTAAATGTGTTTTAAATCTATTGTCATATAGAAGAACCATTTATTTCCATTAAAACTCTTTAAATCATAGATTATTATCATGCCATGATTTATAACTTTTATTATGGATTTATTGAGTCCAATATGTTAACTACCTGATTTCCTCTATGTGATTTATCTCTACCAATCAATATTACAATGACTCCTTATCTCCCAATTGTGTTATCATTATGATTTATAGCCTTATAACTATATACTCCATGGGCATCATAGCTTCCATGTCATACACTAATTGAAATGGTGTGTACCCAGTAACATGTTTATAATTTTTTTTAAATGCCCATAAGATTGTTGGTATGTGATCTTCCCAATTATCCCTCTAGATGTTATAGATCTTGGTTAGCATATTCTCTAGAACCTTGTTATATGCTTATGCTAGGCCATTTTCCTACAAATGAAATGTTGTTATTTTATGATGTGAATCATAAACTCCTATGTTAAGGTTTTGATAGTGTTATGCAATAATTATGTACGTTTTTCACTTACCAACTTTTGGGGACACAAACCTTGTTATGATATTTTCATACAAAAAATTATTAACATATTTTACACTACAACTCAAAGTCATAGTAACTTTAACCCATTTGATGAAATAGTTTGTCAAAGTGATAATGTATCTATAATTGGATCACTTATATGGAGGATTGGTAGGCCCCAAAAATTCAATGCCCCATTGTTAAAATGGTTAAATAACTCATATAGGGTTTAATGGCTCTCATCCCATTGATTTGGTTTTCCTACCCTTTAGTAAATATTACAGTGCCTTGCAACCCTGTGTGCATCTTTAAATAGGGTTGGCCACCATATCCCACTTTATAGTATCATTCTCATAATCATATCACCTATGAAATGTCTTCCAATGACTCCTTGATGTGTTTCTTCTAAAACATGTGATCTTTCATGTTTCATAGCCACTCTACAGAGAAACTCATGCTATCCTAGATTGTATATAAATCTATTTATGGTGTTGAATGGAAAAGCATGTTTGCTAAATTACTCATTGCCTCACTCTAAATAATGCACATGGAATGTACCCTATTCCATAAAGTTTGAATATCTTTTATTTTTTTAGGAATCATAGTCACCTTGAATATATGTGCATCTAGAGATTCATCATGTAGATCTTCTTATTCTTCTCTTATTTAAATACTACCTTTAGGTGGTTAGGTCCCAGATTTCATTACTAGATTTCATATTGATTTTGAACTAGAACTCATAGAAAAGCACTAGACACCTATAAATCATTCCTTACAACATCATTTTATTAACCAAGTATCGTAAATCCTAGTGATCCATGAAGAACTTAAATGGTGTATCCAAAAAGTAGTGTCTAAACTTTTGTAATGCAAAAATCATCATCTAAGATTTTTGCTCTATAGTGGTATAGTTTTTCTTAGTGGTTGAGAGCTTGTGACTTTAAAAGTGAATTGTATTATCCATGCCTCCATACCCTAGTTGTGCTAACATGACTCCAACAACTATCCCTGAAGCATCAACATGAACATGGAATGGTTTGTTCTAGTTAGCAAAGACCAAAATGGGTGTTGTAACCAAATTCTTATTTGAATTTATGAAGGTTGTTTAGCATTCATAAGTCCATTTAAAATTTTATCTTTGTGAAATAGCTTCTCTAGTGGTGAAGAAATGGATGCATACTCATAAATGAAGTTAAAATAATACCAATGTGACCTAGAGATGAGTGCACATCTATTGGGATGATAGGAGGTTTGAGTCCCATAATACCCAAAAAAAATTATTGGATTACCAAGATTCCATCACTACAAACATGTCCCAATAATACACCATATGGTGTGAGTAATATTCACCTCTTCAAATTTAGTGTGATGCATAGAGCATGACATATTTCCAACATCAATCATATCTTATCTTTGATAGATGTTATTTATCTAAAGACAAGATTGCCCAATCATCAAGATAAACTTCTAAAAAGTCATGAATTACATATCTAAATGTAGTAATAACTACTCTAGAGAACACAACCAATACATTTTTTAGGTTAAACAAAATTACCATATAAGATAAATAACTCCATTATGTTGCCAAATTTGTTTTTATTTGATATATAGTTGTGATAGAATTTGATGATACCCATTGAACCCATCTATAAATGAATCGACTTCATGACCTAAAATTGGTTCAATTAATTCATTAATAATGGATCATTAATATAAGCATCATTCAATGCTTGATGATCCTCATGTTTAACCTATTTGAATTGAATTTAATCCAATTAATTTATTTAAATTGTTGAAATTTAAATATAGGAATATACAATAAACTACATATCTAAAACTAAAATACAACATTTAGAATTTGTTAAAAATAGTGAGTAGGCCTATAGATGTGTAAACCTCCCTAAAATAGATCTTATACTAACTATGCATGTTGATTATGACTAGAAACTACCTGAAAAAGCTTGTGTATTGTGTCATGACTAAATTAAAGAATTTAAACTGTGATTGGACAAGTCTACACAATTAGGACTAGAGCACATTGTGACCTTTTTTACTAACTGTAGTTACATCCTAGCTGTTTGTATGCCTAATTTCTTAATATGGGTATGTGAAACTATTTATGAGGCTTGAATAATTAATTATATGTGAAAATAAGCCACATATAATACCTAAAAAACATAAAATCTTATTCTTGTATAATAAACAAGATAGGTATCAAATGCAAAGGGGGAATATAGTTAATAGAATAGTTGAGCTAACCTCAAAAAACCCTGTGTAATACGAGTGTTTCCTACATGACCGAAATGGGAAGCAGGCCAATGTACTTATCCATATTATATGTGTATGTGAAATCATGAATGCAATGATATATTATATTTCGCCTATGATTACCCTTTCCAAAATCATGTAGATGATGTATTTATCTCTTAACCTATAAATAAATAAGTAAATTAACAATATGCAAACATGTATAATCTTTGTATAGCCTTTTTATGATAATATAAATTAGTCATTATCTTTTAATAAAACATTTGTTTATATATATCACTTTA
This sequence comes from Torreya grandis, assembly GCA_037957365.1. NCBI lineage: Eukaryota > Viridiplantae > Streptophyta > Pinopsida > Cupressales > Taxaceae > Torreya > Torreya grandis. The sequence goes on along the minus strand of JARHVA010009776.1, from coordinate 18,934 downwards.
ATTTGAATTTTGGTCTTATTGGCATACAGGGAACCAATATTAAAATACTAACAATCATAAAAGAGACCATTACAAACATAAAAACTCAAAAATATTCTACAATGCAGCCTTGTCCTTGTAATGTGGCCTTGTCTAAAAGAATCAAAATACAAAGAAAAAGACTTATAATGAAGATTTGGGATCCTTGATGTTGATACCATAATATAATATAGAAATATAAAGGACATAAAAATGAAAATTATGAGTGAGAAGCCTAAAACATAGACCAGGGCATGTTGATAAGCCATTCGTTCATCAACAATAGTCTAAATAAGTAAAGATTATATTAAAAAAAAAATTGAATGAGCTTGTGTAAAATTTGTGTGTCTACATTTCCACCAATTTATTATAGTGATACAATAAAGTGAAATGACTAGAGTAAAGTAAATGCAAACTTAAGTTTGTATACACCTAATGTGAAGTTTGATCATGCAAGATGCCTTAATGTGAAACCTATAACAATGCCACTAAGATTAGTTATTGCCTATACTTTAAAATTGAAAATTTTCAACTTTGAAATTTTAAATGAGAGCAAGGGAATAATACACCTAAAAGAGTGTGCAATCTGATAGCTTTGTCACCTTCACGTGGGGATAGGGTGATTTTAATCTTGTTTGATTCTTGGATAGGGATAACAAACCATTTTGAAAGTGGTAAGAAGATGAGTGGTAGGCCATTGTGTCTTTATAACATATCCATACCAACTCATGGATCTAGAACCTATGATGAGTTTGAAATTGATCAAGTCTCAATGAGTGAAGCTTTTGAACTAGACACGAATATGATTTCACTTGTGAGCAGCATTGTAAGTAATAATAGAATATTAAACTATTGAGTGTCACTAGACTCTAATGGGATAAATAAAAATAAGGGGAGGGTAACCACACATTGGGTTTACAAAATTTTAGCCATAAACATTAAGTGTCACTACACTCAAATGTGGACCACTTTATATTATATGAATCACACCTCTACATATGGATCGAGATTCAATTTTTGAAATTTATACCTTTGAAAAATTAAAAATTGAAAAAGTTATTGAAAATTGAAGTGTTATTATTAAGAAAAATTTACAAAATTTGGGGACATGAACCAGTACAATGCCCTCTTCATATTATACTAAATATTTTAAAATTATAAGGGTAATTACATATAGAGACTATATGCCCCAATAGTTTGTAAATTTTTGCTTGATAATTTACTTAACATCATAGTATTGTTAAATGTCTAAATTTGAAGTGTTTGCATATATTGTATTTATATTTTAGTGTTTTTTTTGTGAATATTGAATATATTTAAGTGCATGAGCATGTATGTCTCCCTTTTGTGATGAAGGATGAGAGAAATGAATCATTTGTATTCAAAGGAGTGTAAGATGAAATTGATTGTGCTTTGAAAGCATGAGTTAGGACATAGTGTGAATAAATATAAATTGATGAGTTCTTCATAAATTTGTGGAATGTTATGATAAATATTGTAATCATTATGATGTAGGTGATGATATCTTCAATATTTTAATGAATCTAACAACAAGAGATTTGGATAAAGATTTTTCAAGATATTATAGTTTCCATTTTACAAATAATGATTAGCATGAGTGTCATGTTGGTAAGGTGTAACCTTAGGGTATTATTAAATAATATAAATAGGAATGTTAAAATATATTTTAATATTAATTTTCATTTTAAACCAATAGTAAAAATTTAGAATTAGCAATAAATTGAGAGAAAATGCCTTAAAGGATACCAATATTTCCAACATGATTTGATTGAGTACAAGTGGTGGTAGTGGTGAATACCGAGTTGGATATTTTAAGTAAAAAATATATAGTGAATATTATGCTTTTATTTTTATTATTTGAGTAATTTTTTAATGTTTTATGAGTTATATGGTATTTCCACACTATAGTCAGTTCTATCCAAACCTGCCATGGATTTGTCCATAATAATGCGAACTTGGTAGGGCCACAAGCCCCTTTATTTTATAGAGATACTATTAAAAAAATGGAATAAGTGTGAGTGGAATATATTTTGGAGGAATTAAGAGTAGAAATAGATTCATGTCGAGTTATCCCAATAGTAGATGCCTCTTCCTGTGGGAACATTGGATTTGGGTGCAGCTATTTTTATAGTGTATGTTCATTTTTAGGGCAAGTGTGAGAACATGAAAGAGCAGATGGCAAGACATGAGGCATGTGTGTGTGTGTGTGGGGGGGGGGGGGGAGAGGTGGGGGTGTGGGTGATTTGACTTCACATACATTGTTAATAAATGATATAGATGTAGATGTTGATGTTGAGTATGCTTTTGTTGGTTGTGGCCAAGGACCAAATATTGATTGATATTTATATTGAGACTTTTTATGTATGGATTTGATATTTATATTATGTTATGTGATTAAATCTTGATATATCTATATATATGGTAGTTTTATTTATGCATATGTAACTTCATTCAATTTTGTTTTTATCTTTTAAAAGAATTTCCAACTAGATGGAAAATGGAATGTTGAATAATCATTTTTTATTTCATTGCTTTCACATGTAAGAGTTATATTATTATGTATTTCATTATGCTCAAATTGTAATTGCATTGACTTGGGAATCCACACTTGCATATATAACTTTGTTGGTTCTTTTAAATTGTGTAGAATTTATATTTTAGGAACTTATTGTTGTTAAGCATAGGATATATTGAGAGGGGGGGTGAATCAGTATATCATATATCTTATAAACTTTCCCTTAATCAAATTCCACTTTAACATACATTAAATATATGCAATAAAATTGAAATAATAAACACCACACAAGATAGAGAGAGACACCAGATTTAACGTGGAAACCCAATGTGGGAAAAACCATGGAGAACAATCTCAAGTATATGAATGATAAACAACTCAAAATACAATATTCATAAGCACCAACTTGCAGGAGCACCAACCCCTTTGTTGAGCACCAACACAATAACTATTCATGAGCACCAACCCCTTTTCTGAGCACCAACACAAAAAAAAATCATGAGCACCAACCCCTTTGTTGAGCACCAACACAGCAATAATTTGTAAGCACCAACCCCTTTGTGTATACCACACAACTATCTCTCAATGTTGTTATCTCAAAAAATGATAGTTCATTACAATATATCTTTCCTCTATCACCTTTTCTCTTCTAAGCTAGATATAACAAATACAAATCATACGTATCTCTCTCATTGCTCTTCTAAGCTAGATATTACTATCTCAAATCAAACTCTATCTCACCCATTACAAATGGCTTCTCAAGCCTTTATTTATAGCTTTCTAAATTAACTTTGGCCTTCCCCCTTTGTGACCCTTCAATCCTCATGGAAAATGGTGCCAAACTTGCATGACCCTTCATATCCTTGCATTTGAAAAGTCATATGGTGACCCTTCATAAGCAAAAACATCCTTTCCTCTTTTGTCCTTTTCTTGGTGACTTTTCGTATTCCTCAAAGTGTCCCTTTATGAGAAATGGTGTCCTTCCTCTTTTGTCTTCACTTGGTGGCTCTTGGAATTCCCAAAGATGACTCTTCATGGTAAAATGCATCACATTCTTCTTTTGTCTTTACCTTGTGACTCTTTGACTTCTCCATGGGCCCTTCTTTTGTCTTATATGCAACCAAAAATATATTCATTAATATTAAATAAATATTAACACACATTAGCCAAGATATAACTATTATAAACATCATTAAATGCAATGGGGCCTTTATCACCAATAATGCTAGACCTTTGACATCAATGACAATATTTCCAACAATCTCCCCCTTTATTATTGATGGCAACCTCAATCTTAAAATTGCCACATCCTGAATCCTGCATATACTATCATCTAAAAAGTCTACATTAACTCCCCCTTAATGTATCAAATTGTACATGTTCCCTGTACCTATACTTGTACCTATTATTCTCCCCCTTTGACATCAATGGCAAAGGGCCTACTTAGAGCTAACACTTATCTCCCCCTCAACTGATGTTGAACTTCAATGGTAGGAAGTAAAAGAAATTAATCCCAACTTCTCTCACAGATATTCAAATGTGTCTTTTGGTAGTGCCTTTGTGAAAATATCTGTAATCTACTCTGTAGTACTAATATAATCCATCTTAACCTATCGATCTACAACCTACTCTCTCAAGAAGTGATATCTAATGGGAATATGTTTTGTTCTTGAATGCATTACTAGATTCTTCAAAATATTTACAGCACTTGTGTTATCACAAAATATGTAAATAGGTTCATCATACTTTACCTTGATATCTTCCAATGTTTGCTTCATCTAAATCACTTGATTACAACACAATACTATTGCAATATATTCTACTTTAGTTGTAGAAAGTGATATTGAATTCTACTTCTTGTTTAGCCATGATATGAAGCTATCACCAAGGAAGAAAGCTCCTCCACTTGTACTCTTTCTATCATCCAATAACCCCACCAAATCTAAATTTATATAAGCAACCAAAGTGAAATCTCTACCTGTGGGATACCATAATTCATAATCTAATGTCCCCTTGATATATCTAAATATTCTCTTCACTAACTAAATATGACTATCTTTTATAGATGACTGATATCTTGCAACCATACCTACTGCATGCATGATGTCTGGCCTCGATGCTATCAAATATAAAAGACTACCAATCATAGATATATACAAATATTGATCTGTAATAGGCGAATCTTCATCTTTGCTCACCTTATTTCCTATGCACATGGGTGTGCCAACTAGTGCACAATCCTCAAAACCAAATTTCTTCAACATTTCCTTGGCATATTTACTTTGAGATATGAAAATTCCTTTATTTGATTGAAATATCTACAATCCTAAAAAAAATGATAATTCTCTAAGCATAGACATCTCAAATTATTTTTTCATTCTATCAAAAAATTCTTTTGTCATCTTTTCAATATTTCCTCCAAAAATGATATCATCAACATATACCACAATAATAAATTGATGCTCACCTTATATTTTGATGTAAATATTACTATCAGCAAATCCTCTCTCAAATCCTTGATCTTGTAGGTACTTATCAAGTCTTTCATACCAACTTTTGGGAGCTTGTTTCAATCCATACAATGCTTTCTTCAATCTACATACATGGTTACTAATATTTGAGAGAATAAATCCCTCAGGATACTCAATGTAGACCTCTTCTTCAAGATTCCCATTTAGAAAGGTAGATTTGACATCCATCTGAAACACTTTGAAATTTTTAAACATTGCATATGCAAGAAACATTATAATAGCCTCTAAACTTACCACTGGTGCAAAATTTTCTTCAAAATCTATTCCCTCAATCTGAGCATATCCTTTACATACCAATCTTGCTTTATTTCTGGTCACTTCTCCATTTTCATTCAACTTATTTTTATAAACCCATTTTGTTCCTATCACATTATGATCTTTTGGTCTAGGCATTAATTCCCAAGTATCATTCTTTTCTATTTGATTTAATTATTCATCCATAGCCTTAACCTAATGCTCATCACGTCTAGCTTTTGAAAAAGTTCTAGGCTGAATTTTAGATAACAAAGAGAAATTAACTTGTTCAGATTTACTTGCCATCATTCTTCTGGTGTGAATTCCTTCATTTATGTCCCTAATGATGTCACTTTCATTATGATTTCTCTAAATGTATTTGGATAAAGTGTTGGTTCCCTTTTTCTCCTTCTCCTCATCTTCATCTTATTCTTCAATGCCTTCCTCTTCAATGATTTCAGGAATGTCTACTCGATCACTTATTCTTTGTGTTCCATCTTCTTCTATCCTGACACTTGCACTTTCAACAATTTTCTTAGTTATTTTGTTATAACATTTATAAGCTTTACTTTTTCAAGAATAACCAAGAAATATACCTTCATCTGCTCTAGATTCAAACTTACCAAGTTTTTCATCAGTTCTTTTTATGAAGCATTTACTACCAAAAAATCTCAAATACTCAATTATTGTTGGTTTGTCTTTCCATAGCTCATTAGGATTCTTGTCACTATTGAATCTTAGTAATTCTCTATTTTGAATATGCACTTTTTTACCAACTACCTCTCTCCAATATTTATCTGCTATCTTGGATTCATTTAGCATTGTCTTTGCCATCTCCTGAACTATTCTATTTTTTCATTTAACTACTCCATTTTGCTGTGGAGTTTTGGCTGCTAAATAATGTCTCTTTATTCCATGATATTCATAAAAATAAATAAATTCATCTGACATGAATTCTCCTCCTTGATCTGATCTTAGACACTTAATATTCAAACTAGTTTCATTTTCAACTAATGCTTTGAATGCTTTGAAATGTCTAAAAGCTTTTGATTTTCTCTTTACAAACATTACCTAAGTCATACATGAAAAATCATCAATAAGAAAAATGAAATATTTATCACCTTGAGTGCTTTGAGTCTTCATAGGTCCACATAGGTTAGTGTGAACAAGCTCTAGCATCTGAGTGGTCGAGTACTCTTTTGTTTTGAATCACCTTCTAGCCTGCTTCCCGTGCTGACAAGGTCCACAAAGCGTGTCAGATGGCTTTGTAATCTTTGGAAGATTTATGACTACTTAATTTTTTATGATTTTAATAAGATTCTCAAAATTTATGTACCCCATTCTCTTGTACCATAGCCAACTTTCTTCAATCTGACTCAAACAACATCTTTGACCTTTGATGTCTGATAGCATATACAAGTTATTTTCTATTCTTTGAGCATCTGCAACCAATACATCTAAATCTTTTCTTCTAATTTCACAACCTTCTACATAAAAATTTAGTGTGTGCCCCTAATCACACATTTGACTTACACTCAAAATATTATGCTTAAGACCTTCTACATATAAAATATTTTCAATTTTAGTTCTACCATTATCCAAACTTAGTGTAACTTTTCCAGTAATTTTGGCAGTAGTATTGTCTCCAAATTTCACTATGCCACCATTGATCTTCTTCAAGGTTATGAAATTGGTCTTGTCTCTTTTCATGTGCCTCAAACATCCATTGTTAATGAACCATGACTTTTCTTCATTTCTTGCATGCAAAGCTATCTAAACCAACATAGAATCTTCAGGTTGTTTCTTCTATCATGTCTAAACCTTCTTCTTGACGAATGGAGCCTTAAGACTCTGGTCCTTCTTGACTGACTTGAACACACTTCTACAATACCAAGCTATGTGTCCAAATTTGTTACACTTGTAACAAATTATGGCCTCTTCATCCAAGCTTGATAGAGGAGTGAAAGATTTGTATCTTCTACTTGACTCTACATGACTTTCCTTTTCCCTATTTCTAAGACTATTAGCTCTTTTCCTACATTCTAGTTTCTTGTGACCATATCCATTATAATAAAAATAATAACCATAAAAATAGGACCTGTTTGTGTATCTCTGACCTGATTACCTTTTGTAGCTTTATTCCCTCCAGCCTTCTTTATTTGAGATATCCTCTGTATTCTTCACTTCTTCCCTCTTTGTTTCCTCTTTTGTAAGGGCTTCAACATAGCTCTTTTTCTTTTCAAATTTGCTACATGTCTTATCTGATATTGCCTTTTATCTTTCTAATATTTTATTCAACATATTAGTGCTATTCTAAAATTTTGAATCATTGGCTACTCTATCATTGATTGCTTTATTTGTTTTATCAAGATCTGCTTTTAAAGAAGCAATTTCAATAACATACCTTTCACATTTTTTTCTTACTATTTCCAACTATGTTGTTATATCTTCTTCATTTTTCTTGGCTTCTTCAAAGTGTGCTTGTAGATCTTCAATTATTTCCTTTGACTCCTTTTCATTTTTCTCAATCTAGGGCTTCAATCTTCAATTTTTCTTTTCAACAGCCTTCAACTCTTATAAGGCACAAATGAGTTCTCCTTCTAGATTCACTTCGGCTTCTTCTTCTTATTCTTCTTGATCATCTATTCTTTTTCTTGCAGAGGCACCTTCATGTATGGTCATCTTGTGCTTTCTCAATCTACCTTCAAGCTGTAAAACTTTTTCAAAAAGGAACCTACTCTGATACCAATTGTTAAGCATGGGATATACTAAGAGGGGGGTGAATCACTATATCATATATCTTATAAAATTTTCCTTAATCAAATTCTAATTTAACATACATTCAAGCTATGCAATAAAATTGAAATAATAAACACCACACAAGATAGAGAGAGACACCAAATTTAACATGGAAACCCAATGTGGGAAAAACCACAAAGAACAATCTCAAGTATATGAATGAGCACCAACTCAAAACACAATATTCACAATCACCAACTTGTAGGAGCACCAACCCCTTTGTTGAGCACCAACACAGCAACTATTAGTGAGCACCAACTCACAGGAGCATCAACCCCTTTGTTAAGCACCAACATAGCAACAATTCATGAGCACCAACCCATAGGAGCACCAAATCCTTTGTTGAGCACCAACACAGCAACAATTCATGAGCACCAACCCATAAGAACACCAACCCATAGGAGCACCAACCCCTTTATGTATACCACACAACTATCTCTCAATGTTGCTATCTCAACAAATGATATTTCATTACAATATCTCTTTCCTCTCTCACCTTTACTTTTCTAAGCTAGATATAACAAATACAAATCATACTCATCTCTCTCATTGCTCTTCTAAGCTAGATATTACTATCTCAAATCAAACTCTATCTCACCCATTACAAATGGCTTCTCAAGCCTTTATTTATAGCTTTCTAAATGACCTTTGGCCTTCCCCCTTTGTGACCCTTCAATCCTCATGGAAAATTGCACCAAACTTGCATGACCCTTCGTATCCTTGCATTTGAAAATTCATGTGGTGACCCTTCATAAGCAAAAAAATCCTTTCCTCTTTTGTCCTTTTCTTGGTGACTTTTTGTATTCTTCAAAGTGTCCCTTTATGAGAAATTGTGCCCTTCCTCTTTTGTCTTCACTTGGTGACTCTTGGAATTCCCCAAGATGACTCTTCATGGGAAAATGCATCCCATTTTTCTTTTGTCTTTACCCCATGACTTTTTGACTTCTCCATGGGCCCTTCTTTTGTCTTATATGCAACCAAAAATATATTTGTTAATATTAAATAAATATTAACACACATTAGCCAAGATATAACTATTATAAACATCATTAAATGCAATGGGGCCTTTATCACCAATAATGCTAGACTTTGACATCAATGACAATATTTCCAACAATTGTGTGAATGCATTTCTTTTGTTAGTATTAGAAATTTGAGATATATCAATGGTTTTGTTAGATTTATTATTACCATTAAGAAAATTATTTGAAACCATTGCATCTTTTATAACATTTTTTTGAGAATTGCGTTTGTTAATATTTGGATATTTTGAAGATATAGATGAAGATTTATGTAAATTATTATCAAATTTTTGGAATGAGTTAATTTATTTATTTGCAATTTCATTTAGAATTTTTATTTTCAGGTTCCTTTAACTTTTCTTTTAATTCATAGCAATCATTGTCATAATGTCCATTAATGCCATGATAAGTACAAAATGGTTGGCCTTTTATTTTTTCTAAATGATGATAAGGATAATAATAATTAAGGATCAATTTGATTAAGTTTTTATCCAATAATGTATTTAAAATATCATATGGATGATCATTGAAAGTGAATTTTAAATATTTCATATTTCTTGATGTAAAGGAATGATTATTATTATTATGAGTGGAAATAAATTGTTTTCCTTTATGTAAGACTTTGACATTGTCTTAAGTGGGTTGAATCTTAGGTGCGACATGATTAATATTAGTGTGTGCCATTTTGTTAGGGAGGGATTTAATGTATACATTTTTACAATAATTTTTATAATTTAATCCTTGTACTTGATTAGGAATGTTTGCATTAACGTGCTTTGAGTGTAATTAAATATGTGAATCTTTTTTATGAAATTTAATATTTGTATCAAATTATTTGATACCTAAACAAACCCTGATACTTCTAATTATAATGCCTCATAACAAAGAGATATAAATGATTTGAAAGTATAATAGAGTATATTTTCTATAAATGGATAAATTAGACCTCTATCAAAAATATATTATACTTATAAATTTGTTAGTTGATAAATTAATTGACACATATCAGTCTTAAATATTAGGATATAATCACAAACTTGCTTGGAGTTGCCTTGATGAAAATATGGTAATTTTTTATAAGTAACCCTAGGTCCCTTGTTTTGAATATATTGGATTAAAAATGCTTATTCTAGTCCTAGATAGGCGGTTCAAGATCCACTAGGAAGGGAATCAAATCAAGTAAGGTCACATCCCTATAGGCCTTTAGTAAATCATTTCAATAATAATTGAATACCATTATAATCATTCATAGTTTCTTGAAATCTCTAAAATTAAAATAAGAGTCCCCTCCTCCATCAAATGTGGAATTGTAATAATTTGGAAATTTGAGGGTAAGGGTGCATATAAAATATTATGCACAATTGGATTACCATAGACTACATTAGAGTCAACCTAAGCATGATATGTTTTACATTCTAAGGATAATTGGTGTAATTAGGCTTGTAAATCACCTATAAAATGCATTAATGATATGAATTCTTGGAAAGGCATGTTGAGTTTCATAAGGGGTTCATTTAAGGGATGAATTATATTGTTAATTTTAGCCATGGGAACAATAGTTCAAATAGGAGATGAATAAGGAATATTCTTTAGCATTTAATATATCATTAATTTTCAAATACGTATTATGTTATATTTAAATAGAATAAATAACTTTATTACCATAACAATCAACACGTTCAAACATTTTTTAATCTCAAATGGGAACTAGATACATCATCATGGTCTGCAACAACATCATTATTAAGCACTTTATCATTTGACTCATTGTGTAAATTATTATCCACATGAGGGTAAAGTAAAGATGAATCTATAATATGGTTAGTAGAAGAATTTTCCTTATCACTATAATCATAATAATAAACATCATACCAATCCTCATCATGATCACTATAATTTTCATATTCAATATTAACAATTAGAATAGAAATATTGTCACTTTCACAAAAAGAGGAAAAAGTAGTATTACTTCTAATGATAGAATTTGGTATGTTAGTGGAAGAAAGAGGAAGTGATTCCTTATTAGTTAACAAGAGGAAATAATTATGACATGTAAGTTAAATATCATTATTTATGCATATATTATGTGATTTCAATTTATAAGAGTGAATACAATACAACATGGTAGCAAAATGGATATAAAAAATAGGTGTGTAAGGATAGGGTTCCTCTATGAGGAGAGTAGTTGGTAATCTAAGATAAGTTATATAGTCATCTTTAGGAGGATTTTTATGTTTAAATGAAAATTTCAAGGAGTATGGTGAAGAAATATCTTTGGTGGAATCTAAAGAGACTTCCATAGTTGACACTAAATAAATATATAGGGAGGATTCCGAAGGGAAATCTAGATGAGGATCGAAGGAGGAATCTAGAGGTGTGAGCAAAGAGTAATCTAGAGAAGAACAAAAAAGTGATCTAGAGGTGTAAATAAATAGGAATCTATAGGGAATTCCAAAGTGTAATCTAGAGGAGAATCTAAAGATGAATCTATAGGTGTGACCAAAGAGTAATTTAGAGGGGATTCTAAAGTGGAATCTAGTGGTGTGACCGAAGAAGAATATAGATGGGATTCCAAAGTGGAATCTAGAAGTGAGACAAAAGATGAATATAGAGAAGATTAAAAGGTGGAATATGAAGGATAATCCATAATTGAATCTAGTGTAGAGATTTATTTAATAAACACTTACTCTAAAGAATCAACAAAGTCACCTTGTTCATTCATTGTAACTTTATCAAAATCATAATCTTCACTAAAACCATCTTCCATAATTTTTTTATTTTGACAATTTGTCCATTCATTATCATAACTAAAAGGAATGCAATGAGTAGAGAATAATTTTTCTATAGGATTTACATCATTATAATTTTGTCTTAGACTATCCATGATATATAAAATAAAAATAAATGTAACAAATAAAATTCTTGTAGTGAACAAGTAATCTAGCATATCCAAAAAATCTAATGGATATGAACACAATATAATAAAAAATTAAGTTATAAGAGTGATCTAGGAAAGGGCTTGAATGACTGTGTCGGTTCCTAAATATACTTGCTCGTTCATTGAATAATTTTGGCTCAACGCTTTAAAGTACTACTATAAGGGAAAACACTACTATAAGGGAAAACTAGGCCTAAAGCCCACTAATCTCATTTTCAAGGGTACAATGGGAGTAACTTCCCTAGGAAAAATGCTCCTCTTAGGTGCACCACAAATAAAATTGCCAAAATAGTATTTTTATGGTATAAACAAGGGCTCTTAGGTATTTTTGATATACTATGAGGTACATGGAAACTAAAAGCTATGTTTAATTTTGAAAAATATCTAAGTATTGGGGTAAACCTCTCATGCCATGATATATGTAAAAATATCACTATGTAAGCCTTTGATGTAGAGACCTATTTCATTCTCTACTCTTCCCTTGACTCGGATACTTGTAACCTTCAATTAGTGCAATCAAATTACTCAATCTCTCTCATTTATCAACTCCTCACTGTCTTTGACCTAATTCTCTTATATGATCCATTCACAAGGCTTCTTTGAGTTATTTATATATTTATTAGACTCTCCATACATCTCAAACCCTTTCATTTTTCCCATTCCATTCACCTTATCACTCCCTTTCATTCACCTCACACACATTAATCTTCAATATTCCATGACAAGACCTAACTTACCTCATTTCTTGATCTTGGACTCATGAAGATAATTTATCAACTTATATAGACTCTCTTAAGCTTCAAAAACCTATTTTAACTTCAATCAAACCCTCATTTTATCACTAAACCCTCTAATACAACTTTGACCCATTCTTGCATTATCCTTATAGCCTTTTTGACTTTTTTAGTTAGTACAGACTAGTAAAAATGATTACTATGAAACTAAGGGAACTTTAGGATACCCTCTATCATTTTTTACCTCTCCATGAAGTTTCATGAACTAACTCACTTGATTTCACTTTTTTCTATCCTCTTCCTCTATCAAATTAGCCCTTGTTAGGCCTATTTACCCTTGTTACAACTCAATCCCACTTTTCCATATGTACGGATGTCCTTATAGCATATAAAATTAAAAATATCTTAGGGAATATATAAAACTCCCTAATTACCAAATTTAATCATTTTTAATGATCCAAATGCTTTCTATGCAACTTTTTGTATTTTATCCCTAAACTAGGGTTTATATGTCCTAAACAAACCTAAGAGGGCTCATTTGGGTTTTTTACATCTAAAAAAAATTTAAAAGCACTATTAAATTTATTATACCTTTGTTCCAATCTATCACACCTCCTCCAAACACTAGATTTCCACTCTAATCCCTCTGTTACTACTTTTTTATCAAGGTTTATGCTTGACTATATGCAAACCTACTAGTTTTGTAGGATTGTGTTATCCTTCTCATAAATAAATGAGGAAATGATCAAGTGAAACACTCAAAAACATTAAACAACATGTGAAAGACTTATCTTATACATGATGAATCTCAAAAACAAGTCTTTGTCATGTCTTTCATCTTTAATCCATTGTTCACAATTAATCTCAAATATGCATGTATAGGAAAATAAGGTTGGTAAAAAAATTTGTTTTTCAAGACTAGGATTATCTAGTTATTTATTGAAACTTGGGACTTTTTAAACTCTCAATAATCTCTTGAAACTCACAACGCTCTACTTAATCATATTCCTTCTAGTTTAGTCTCTTGACTTCATTTAATAAACATAGATTTTTTGCACAGTCACCAATCTTATAGTTTATACTACAAAATACTATTCTCAAGGTCTTAAGGATTTTAAATATATCAAATTATAGTCACAAACAATAACAACATAAAAACATAGATGAATCTCTTTCACTCATTCAACTTTATTGATTTAATTTATTTAAATTATTAACTCTATCACAAAGATAGAATACAAAGTTTATTTCAGTTTTACTTTCTTCTTCATTCTACTCCATAATTTTCCTCTCAGACTCCTTCCTCCTCATAACTCCTAGCTTACTTATCCTACATGTATATCATCTTTTCTAACTACCAAAACTCATTGCATATATGAGAAACTACCTTCCTAGCAACTACCTCTCTTGGAAACTAACTCTCATATGGACATTACACTCAAATTTCTTGGTTTTTTCCATTATTCTCATGACATATATGTAAATCACCTTTCTAAACTCAACTAGACCCATACATGACCCTATACTAACATTTGTTTAACATAACACTCTTGACATTTCTCAAAAGACTTCTAATTACACTAACATAATTTCAAATATTTAAAATAGAGTTTTGATGGGAAACTCTCCCAAACCAAAGAATACTTAACAAAAGGACACATAATGACTTTTATCACCTCATTGGGTCTCTATAGGACTTATAACACCAATGACCATAAAACACACTAAAATATATTGCCTTATTTGATGCTCCCACATCATACCTCTGAGTAAGAAATAAATTGGACTCAAGTGAAATGATGTGTTTTTCTTCCTTGTCTTCTAGTTCATGTTCCTTTGATCATAGTTCATTTATGTTTATCCTTCATGATTTAGTTGATCTTCTTAATTTCTTTCTTTCTTGCCTATGTCAAATATTATTTTTCTTCCTTGTTTGCAATGCTTGCTTGTTCTGATTAGCACTTGATGTGTACTTATTCTTTGGATATTTCCTTTGTCATATGGGTTGGTTATGCCCCAAAACATTATTGCTACACTTACACTCTCACCTATACTTGTTATCACCCATATGATTTTTAATAAAAATAAATACAATTTCTTGCCTACCTACTTCAAGTTATTGCACTACTACCACCAATACTTCTTTTTCATGTTTTTTTTCTCCACCATTTGATGTTCAACTAATTCAACCTATACCATTTCCTCATTATCCATCATCTTACCATGCGAGGCTATACCTAAGGCTGATATCTCTCTCTTTAAATATTCATCACTCTCATATGCTAACATGTAATCATATGTCACACCTCCATCATTGGTTTGTACCTCTCTTTATTATCCTTCAATGAGGCCTTCAAACTAATCTTAATCTTCTTTGTCCTTAAAATCACCTATATGGCTGAAACTATATTCTTTTTCTTCACTAAAACTTATCTCATCTATCTCATGGTGTTGTTCACCTCCATCCTCTTGCTCATTCATTATATACTTAATGCATTTCTCTCTTGAGTTGCTTGCAAAAACAACTTTTTCTTCTCTCTTATATTTCATCTTTATCTTATTTATTGTTTATCTTTATTATCCATTTGAATTCCTTCTTTCTCATGACCCATCCACAACATGGGTTCTCACTTTATCTCACTTGCTCTATGATGGTCAGTTACTCATCCAATTGTTACCTTCTATCATCTCTATTCTCTTGGTGTCTTCTTGCACCTTTCTTTCTTTGTGGTATACAATATCACTCATGCCCTATTTTTTCTTACCTTCCTCTTTATTCATCTTATCTTCGTCTCAGTCTCTTGGTATCACCTGGGCCTATTCTCTTTGACAAGCCTCATCCACTTGCCACTCATGACCTTACTCGATCTCTCTCTCTTTATGACCTTGCCTAGGTTTATCTCATTCTCTCTTATCCCTTTGCATAGGAATCTATTATAATCTCTTTAATATCTCCTTGAAATCTTTTTATTGATCTTTCCAACAACTCTTTCACACTATCAAGCCTCACTGGCTTTAGGGTTGCTTACCACATTCTCACCTCTCACTCACAACTTCCACTCACACTTCATCACTATTACATGATCATATCAAAAACATCAAATGAAAAAAAAGATAAACATGTACCTTATTATGATTTTTGTATGTCCTTATTTCTCTCCCATTAAATTCTTACTCTAATACAAAATGATGTAGAGACCTATTTCATTCTTTGCTCTTCCCTTGACTTTGATACATGTAACCTTTAATTAGTGCAATCAAACTACTTAATCTCTCTCATTTATCAACTCCTCACTATATTTGATTTAATTAGATTGTATGATACATTCACAATGATTCTGATAATTATTTATATCTATATTATACTCTCCATTCATCTCACACCCTTTCATTCTTCCCATTCCATTCACCTTATCACTCCCTTTCATTCACCTCACACATATTAATCTTCACTAGTCTATGACAAGACCTAACTTACCTCATTAATTGATCTTGGAATCATGATGAAAAATTATCAACTTGGATATCCTCTATTAGTCTTTAAAAAACTATTTAAATTCCATTCAAACCCTCATTCTGTCACTAAACCCTCTTATGCAGCTTTGACTCATTCTTGCATTGTCCTTGTAGCCTTTTTATTGGAATTTTTCAATTGGTATGGATTAGTAAGAATGAGTAATGTGAAAATAAGGGAATGTTATGATACCCTCTATTTTATTTTACCTCTCTATGAAGTTTAATGAACTACCTCACTTGTTTTCACCTTTTTCCTAGCCTCTTCCTTTGTTAAATTAGCCCGTATTAGGCCTATTTACCCTTATCTACAACTCAATCCTATTTTGTCATATGTACGGATGTCCTTCTAGATGATAACATTAAAAATATATTATTTCATATTTAAAAATCCATAATTACCAATTTTTATCATTTTTTGATGGTCCAAATGCTTTCTATTCAACTTTTTATATTTTATCCCTAAACTAGGGTTTTTGTGTCCTACACAAACCCGAGAGGGCTCATTTGGGGTTTTTTATGTCTATAAAATTTTTTAAATCCACTGTGAAACTTATTCTACCTCTGTTCCAATCTATCACACCTCCTCCAAACACTAGATGTCCACCCTAATCCCTCTGCTATGCCTTTTTATCAAGGTTTGTGTTTGACTATATGCAAACCTACTAGTTCTACAAGAATGTGTTGTCCTTTTCATAAATAAATAAATAAATAAATGATCAATTTATTAAATACCCAAAAAAATTCAAAAAACATTTGAAGGACTTACCTTATACATTAGGAGTATAAAAAAACAAGTACTTTTCATGTCTTTCTTCTTTAATCCATCATTCATAATCAATCTCAAATATGCATGTATAGGAAAATAGGGTTCATAACAAATTTTGTTTTTAAAAACTATGATTCTATATTTATTTCTTGAAAATTGGGCCTTATTCAACTCTCAATAATATCTTGACACTCAAAACACTCTGCTCAAACAAATTCCTTCTAGCTTAGTCCCTTAACTTCATTGCATAAATATAGAGTTTTTACACAGTCACCAGTCTTATAGTTTACACTACAAAATACTATTCTCAAGGTCTTGAGGATTTTAAATATATCAAATTATAGTCACAAATAATAAAAAAATGAAAACATAGATGACTCTCCTTCAATCATTCAACTTTATTGATTTCATTTATTTACATTGTCAACTAGGTCATAAGGATAGAATACAGAGTTTCTTTTAGTTTTACTTTCCTCATAATTATACTCTATACTTTTCATCTCAAACTCCTAAATGACTCCTCATAACTAATAACTTACTTCTCCTATGATTTCTACCATCTTTTCTAACTACCAAAACTCATTACATATATGAGAAACTACCTTCCTAGTAACTATCTCTCTTGGAAACTAACTTTCATATGAACATTACACTCAATTTTTTTTGAGTTTTACCATTTTCCACATGAAATTTACATAAATCACCTTTATAAACTCACCTATACCCATACATTACCCTATACTAACATTTTATTAACATAACACTCTTGACATTTCTCAAAAGACTCCTTAATTACACTATCACAATTTCAAACTATTAAAATAGAGTTTTGGTGGGAAAATATCCTAAGCTAAATAACACTTAAAAAAAGGACACATAATGACTTATATCACCCCATTGGGTCCCTATAAGACTTCCTAACACCAATGACCACAAAACACACTGAAATATATTACCTTGCTTGATGTTCATGCATCATACTCCCAGTCAAGAAAGAAATTGGACTCA
The DNA here is from genome assembly GCA_037957365.1 of Torreya grandis. Classification (NCBI taxonomy): domain Eukaryota; kingdom Viridiplantae; phylum Streptophyta; class Pinopsida; order Cupressales; family Taxaceae; genus Torreya; species Torreya grandis. The sequence goes on along the minus strand of JARHVA010009776.1, from coordinate 832 downwards.
AGTGAAATGATATGTTTTTCTTCATTGTCCTTCCATTTCATGTTGCTTGGATCATCTTTCCTTTATGTTTATCCTTCATGCTTTAGCTACCCTTCTTATTTTCTTTCTTTCTTGCCTCTATCAAAGACTATTTTGCTTCCTTGCTTGTAATGCTTGATTGTTTTGATTAGCACTTGATGTCTTATTATTTGGATTTTTCCTCTATCATATGGTCTAGTTATGCCCCAAAAAAATGCCACTACACTTGCACTCTCACCTGCACTTGTTATCACCTATACAATTTCAACAAAAATAAATACAATTTCTTTCCTATGTGCTTCAAGTTGCTACATTGTTGCTACCAATGCTTCCTTTTCATGTTATTTTTTCTCCACCATGTGATGTTCAACTTCTATAACTTTTACCTCCTCATTATCCATAATCTCATTGTATAAGTCTCTCTCTAAGGATTTTATCTCTCTCTAATTGTTCATCAGTCTCATATTCAAACATGCAATCTGATGTCATACCTCCATCATTGGTTTGTACCTCTCTTTCTAATCTTTAAATGAGGCCTTCAAACTGATCTTCTTCTTCTTTGTCCTTCTAGTCACCTAGTTGGTTTGTAAATTTCTTATTTTTCTTGACTCAAAACTGATCTCATCTATCTCAAGGTGCTATTCACCTCCATCCTCTTGCTCACTCATTCTATATTTATGCATTTCTCTCTTAAGTTACTTGAAAAAGCAACTTTTTTTGCTCCCTTTCCTCTCTCTCTTAGCTTTCATCTTTATCCTCTTTATCTATAGCCTTATTGGCCACTTTAATGTCTTATTTATCATGACCCATCCAT